>CM028342.1:5255026-5437535 GCA_016618105.1 Dendrobium huoshanense | reverse complement strand
TTCGGGTTGATTGAATAGTGCCAAGTCAGTTCCAAGTTTGAACCGAACCCGACCCGTGACCGAAATTGACACCCCTAAGCATGAAGGGATGAACATTTAATCATCAGTATAGCTTAAGTCAAATCAACATGTATAGTGCCAAAAAGTTCTATGGAGGAGGGATTCAGGTTAATAAATGTCATAAAAATGAAAATTCTTCTACAAGACTTGTGACCGCATTAAGTCCTTAAATAAAGTTAGATCCATGAACATTGATACTCTTTTTTTTCTCAAATTTAAAACCATCTAATTAACATGACCAAAATCAGATAGAAGAAATATCACAAAGTATGATTTATTGATAAAAGAAAGGTTCTGGTAAGAATCTCCTACAAATATTTATGGAAATTACATCGATGATGGAACAAGCCTCAATCTTCCTACCAGCATCCACCATTATCTCATGATGAGTTGTCGAAGGTCATCTAAAGTTGCTGAAGGTTTACCATAAGATAGGCTTAAATTGTTTAGGTAAAATAGGATAGAAATAGAATTTCGTAAATACCTCTAATACAGGAACATAAATAAAAGAAAATAAAGAACTGCACAAGAGTTGTTACCCATCCCAATTTGTTTTTACAGTTAGTTGACTTTATATATGGAGGACAACTTTAGAGTCTAAAGGCTTTCGTTTGAGTAGATCTAAAATTGAATATATGGAGTGTAATTGTAGTAATAACATATCTAGTGGGGGGATTATGACTTTGAGTGCTCAAGTCATTAATAAGAGTACACATTTTTGATATCTTGGGTCTATTGTTCAGAGTGATGGTGAAATAGATGGGGATATTATTAGTAGAATTCAAGTTGGATGGTTGAAGTGAAGGAATGCATTGGGCTTGTTGTGTGATAGAAAAGTCCCCCTCAAACTTAAGGGAAATTCTATAAGATGGTGGTTAGACCTGCAATGTTTTATGGTGTAAAATGTTGACATTAAAAGAGAAGCATAATATTAAGTTAAGTGTTGTAGAGATGAAGATGCTCAGGTGGATGAGTGGCTTTACTCTTAGAGACAGGATACAAAATGAGCACATACGTGAAAGGTTAGAGTAATTCTAGTGGGAGATAAGGTTAGGGAGAGTTGCCTTAGATGGCTTGGTCACATAAAAAGACGGCCTTACGATGACCCAGTTAGGAAAGTAGATATATTATATTTGACTTATGTTAAGAAAGGTAGAGGTAGACCTAAAAAAACTTGGTTTGTAAATGTTTGAAATGACCTTTCTTTATTAGATTTAAATGAGAATTTAACTCTTAATAGGACACAATGGATAAAAAAGATTCATGTAGCCGACCCCACATAGTGGGATAAAGACTTGTTGTTGTTGGTTAGTTGACTGTATGTGTCAAGCAACAGTTTGCTTCTATTTCTGCTTTCTCGGTTGATTTTTGTGCAGCTCTTTCTGCTTTGATACTCCCAAGTGATTATGAATCCGTGTGATTGTATCCTTGCTTTGTTTTCTTCCACGTTTTTCTTGTATGGACGTTGAATTTGGCATACTTCGATTACTCTAGAACAATTTCTTGATTTATTTGGTCATTTATTTGCAGTGGCATTTAGTAGAGCATGCCTTCAATACATGCTTAGAATCAGGAGAGATACCTCACTTGTCGCTCTTCACTGAAATGTTATGTCAGACAATTATTCAACAAAATTTTGAGAGAGTCAACCCTCTCCTCAATGGCATGGCTCATGCTTCACTACAAATTAGTGAAAGCAAGTGGTTAAGTCTCTTACAGAGAAATGAGGATCGGTTCGGCTTGGATGCACTGCAGGGTCTGCTGACCCATCTTCATAGCAGCAGTCTTGTGATGGAGCAACCAATTCCCGATTTGTTAAGATCACTAGAGTCTCTCTGTGAACGAGCAACTCCTAGAACTTCTATTCTTGCTTCATCACTGGATAATTCAACAGATTATTCAGCCTTTCACGAGAAAGAAGAGGTTAAAAATCTTGCTTTTCCTGCCAAACACTGTGATGTTCATGTTCACTTGCAGGAAACGTCTAAATCAGTGGCCTACAGTTTGAGAGTTGGTAATGAAAAGAGAGAATGGGATTCTCTTTTGGATATAAGGTCAGAAACACTTGTAACTGAGTCCGTGCTTGATCATCTAACTGATGATATTTGTAATTCATCCTCAAGAGTACCATTGGCAGCCGATATACTACAGTCATGGAAGGATGCAAGACGTGAAAATGGTATGTTCCTTTTTTGACATAGAAAAGGGGGAATAAGGAAAATTGTTCTGTTTGTTTGAGGATAGCTATCTTCTTCAGAATGAAACTGTAGTTATTAATGACTAATATATTTTGTATTTGTGCACTTTTGTTCCTATTTTTAATTTGTTTCCTGTAAGTTTGCACATGCAGCAACTATTTGTAGTGTAGAAGTGATGTAGCACCACGACAAAGACCAATAACAAATTCACAAAAAGGGTCTGCATCAAGATTTGAGTCATGAGTCATTCATTATGTACAACTCTCTAGGCAAGCCCATGATGATCCATAATCACTTTGAAATCACGGGAGAATAATTAAAAAGTTTAAATTAAGGTGCCTTGATGAGTAGGTGAGCCATATCAATCAAAGAGATAAAAGTCTTCATAAATTACTTGATTTTAATTCCAATCTATTTGCCTTATTTGGCCAATCCTAATTTTCATGTATTTATATATTTATAAGCTTAAAATTTTATTTTATTTATTTTATTTTCTTTCACTTTGTATTAGGGCAAGTCATCAATCCATGGAATAATATTTTATTGTCTCCTTAGATTATCCAAAGTTTTCTAGGCTTAGCAAAGATGATGAAGACATCGGAGATCAACGACTATGATCTTGAGTTATTTATTTATATGTTTTATGTACTAGTTTATTTTATATTGTTGTTTTTCTGTTATACCCTTACGGGTGGTCATGTTGTGTTGTAGCCCGAAGGCTTTTAGTCTTTTATTTCTTTTCTTGTCATGAGGCCTATTTATAGGCCAGTTGTTTTGTATTTTGGGATGATGAATGATTAATGAAATTTTCTTTGCTTCTTCTTCTTCTTGCATGAGAGCTAGAGAGAAGAGAGAGTGAGCTCAAGGTGAGTAAGTGCAAGGCCCACCAGTCGTTGGAAGAGTCCACGACTCGTGGTTAGTTTACATCTATCTTACTTGTGTGTTCTTCATCTTCTTTTCCCCAAGTCAATCGACGGCCACTTCCAACCTCCCCACCACCGGTGGCTCAACTCTCTCCACCCGATTCATCTTCTAGCTCCACCACATAAATCCCACCCACCAACCTAGCCATAACCCACCACCTAGCCGCCCCCTTTCCCCTTTGTCGTCGGCCCCCTCATAATTTCCCCCTCATTATGATGATTTCAATCACCATAATGACTTCCTAATTTAGCTCAAGCATGAGAGGGAAAATTTGAATTCATTTGAAATTCAAATTCAAATTTCAAATTCTTTTCATAAAGGGAATCCCAAATTAGGAAAGTATCAATCATGAATTCAATTTCAAAATAAATCAAATTGGATTTATTATTCCCTTTACTAATCTTCATCGCCTATTTGGAAACTCCCATATTTCCCTCCCCAATCCCCTCCACTCCTCATGATGCCGCCGGCCCCATGATGGGCGGTTCCCCCCATTAAATGCTCATTTAATCCCTCAACCTTATTTGAAATTTGAATTTAATTTCAAAACTTTTTCCCTCCAAATCCACTTAAGCTGAAATTAATTTCAATTTTTCTAATTCCCTCTTGCAATTAATGCCTTGGTCCACATTCATTGAATGTAGACACAATTTTCCCTTCTCTACATGGCCGGCCTCCTTTCCCATGCTTCTCTCTCTCCAATTTCATTAATAGCTCCTCATTAAGCCTCCCTAATTATCTCCCAAAATTCCTTCTCATCCACTTTAATTCTCACAATTAGAATTTGAATACAAATTCAAATTCATCCCGCCAATTTTACTTAATCTGAAATTAATTTCAGATTTCTAATAATTGCGTCAAATCCTAACCTAGCCCTAGCCACCCCCTCCCTCCTGAGCCCCCCATCTTCCTTCTCTTTGGGAGATTCCGGGTGGCTGTCCAAGAGCTACAACAGGCCAATCCGGCTGCTAGGCTTTTCCCGAGAGGCCATTTGTGTTGTCTAAGACTCCTCCGACTTAGCAAACTACTGTCCCTCCGCTCAGATTGCTGTTTGGACTGCTGTTGGAAGTCTTTGAGGACCAAAAAGAAGTTTCCCACCATCACTTGCTGCTGTTTACATGTTCCCAGTTGCTGCCCACTCAGTTTGGTGGCCTACTCTTGCTGCCATGCTGTCCAAGAAGTCAATGATCGCCCTCCTCAAGGTTCCCAAACCCTGACATCGCTGATTACTCTTCCTCCAGTGCTTTGGGGATCAAACTGGAAGCTTCGTATTCTCTGAGTATTTGGGTAAACTCTCTTCCAAATATTTAATCTCTTAGTCGCTTTTCCAATTGTGGTCATAGGTGATTCATAAAGGTTCATGTCATTCTCTCCGCTAAAGCCTAGAAGTTGGAAGAGTTGAGTGAGGGATCATCTTGTAGTGACTAGTCTTATTGTTAGTGTAGGGATTTATTGTTGAAACCATCCATGCATGCAACATAGATTAAGTTGGCTATTTTATGATCTTTACTCCTATGCATGTGGTTTAGCCTAAGCTTGTCTTACCGCTCGATCTTTATGTTTTCTTTTGTCTTTCAAAATCCATGCAAAGATATAATTATTATGCTCTAAAAATTAAGCGTGCAAATTCATTAAGAGAGTCATATTCGCATGTATGTTTCATATCAAAAGACCCATACATAAGTGATAAAACTTTGCTTTGTACTTTTTTATTTATCTATAAAAATATTATACTTGCGTAAAATTTTTGTGGAAAAGCTAAGTGAATAATTATTTTTTGGTGAAGCTTGGTGGTTGTTGTTTGAATTTGGCTTTTAATAGGACACAATGGAGAAAAAGGATTCATGTAGCCGACCCCACGTAGTGGGATAAAGGCTTGATGATGTTGTTGTTGTTGGTGGTGGTGAAGCTTGGTGGTTGATCCTCTAGCGTTTTTGTCAGTTCTTCGTTATTTTTTTCACCCATATTCCTTATTTTTCCCAACAAAAATTTTCATCTCCTCTATATAGCCTTGAGCCTAGCTGCCCTCAACCCAAAAACATATACAACCTATTTAAAATTCTCATAGTTATTCTCTCGCATCCCTCTTCCTCATAAACACCTTAATAGCCCTAAGTTGCTATAGTCAAAATCCCAATATAGAGAGATAATTTTATGTTCCGACTAAACAGATTAAAATATTGTAACTCTTTAATCAATGATCTAAAATCTACAAAATACTATCGTTAGTTTTCAAACATCCTAAACTTTTGATTTGAAGTTCTGCCTTATTTTATTTTGAGGAAAACTTGTCATATGATAGCATAGAAGTATCAACATCAAATTTATCTAAGCTCTAAACACTTGTTCCACTACTCAAATAATCCTTCCACCATCCTAAGTGCATACCAATCAAATTGCTGCTTTCATCATAAATATCTTATAGACCCAATCGTCCAACATCAATTTATTTTAGTTTTCATGATAAATGTTATTAAAAAATTTGTATATAAAATTGGCGTTTATATTAAATCATGCAACCAAATCTCATAAAATGAATTGAAGCTATTAGTCTTCTTAAGCTATCATTTTTCTTAACTTTTTTTTTTAGTTGGGGGGATAAGACTTACGTTGACATCATTTAAACTTTAATTAATAATTGTTTTTTAAATCACATGATTATCCTATTTAATAAATTTTTTTCTCCCATATGAAGAACCAGCCAGATTCTAGGTTTGGCTAGGAACCAGCACTGTGTTATGCAGTTTGAAGCAGTGTTGGCTGAACACGACAATTTTAACCTTTTACTGCACAAAAATTATTTTTCTAAATATTATGTGTGCTTTCTTTTTGTTGAAATCAAGTTTCTAGTATAATTGATTTTTGAATTTATCTTATTCTGGCCCAGCTTTCAATGATACGGACGAATCTGAATTTAGAAGGGACACTATTCACTGAATTTCAACCATATAAAGTGGTTGCAGCTGTAATTAAGATACTTTTGCTGATCACTAAAGATGAGTTTAGATTGAAGAAAAGCTCAGTAGCAGGAATGCAATTCTCTAGCATTTGGTAGTTTGCGTGAAGTTGTCCTTTTTGGAAAGTAAGGTACTTTTGCTGAACACTAGTCCAGATCGAAGTATGGAGAAGGAAATTAAATGAAATTCTAGAATTTTGTGGATTGATTACGTGCATGCCAATGTTGATTTGAGGCTTTTAGTTTTGTTCCATGTTCTTGTGCTAACTTTCTTGATATTTAAGTAATATCTGTAATGTTATTATGTTAGAGAGTGTAGAGCAAAAAGAATCAAATTTGGGCTTGATACACTAGTAGTCAAATCATGTTCAACATAAAAGCCTAAACCTAAGAGAGAGCCAATTACTTGGTATTTAAACATCAACATAATTTTCAATTATATTAAGTGGGGTTAGACCTAAATAAAACTTGGCTGTGCCTTAATAGTCCACCTCTCTCCCCCAACCCATAGAGCTCTCTACATTGAAGAAAAAAATCAATTTCAGTGAGCATCATTTACCAACATCCCTCTCAACCATGTGGAACTATCATGATAGTCACTCAACTTTTATATTAAAAGTTGCCAAGATTCAAAATCACAGATTGTATGAACCACTCCAACTTGGTCGAATCATGAACAATTGTTAGGTATTTTAGAATAAAGGGGATCAAAGTTGTGTATGATACTACAATGTTAAAATCCATTATCAACATAAAAATTTAAGCCTATGGGAGAGTCCAATTGGTATTTCTCCACGACATAATCTCCAGCTATGTTAAGTAGGATCAAACCTAGTACTCTGACAGGCTTTAATTCTTTTCATTGAAGTCCATTGTATCTATAGAAACCCTAGATGTGAGTCATTTGATGAAACAAAATGAGGTAATAATGATAGCCTGAATTTCGTTACCTTTGTTTTCCTTCCATGTAAGCGTATGCTGACAGTTTTATCTATTATCCTATCTTATTTACTATATTTTCATTTAGCTTCTACTTAAAGTGATGGATTATTAGCCTTCAATTACAAAAGTGTGAGATGGGTCAAACTCTACTGAATTTTTCAGTGAAGCACTCCAGGGCCATCCGTCGTCGTAGTAGGGCCTACTTTTGGTTAAACTTTTCTCTAAGAAATTTTCAACTCCTTTACCCAGAACAAAGAACAACTCTCTTTTTTTATGTTCTTTTCTCTTGAGCTGGGAAGTATCCCTTTCTATTTTTTTTCCACATGAAAGTTAAAAGTTTTGATTTTGTGCTCACTAGTGTTGATTCTCCTTCCTAGGACTGCTGAATTTTTTTTTGTAGTGTAAGCTCATCAATTTGGGTGCCACGTGGTCTTCTAAATGAATTCTTTGTAAGGATTTTAATGACACTTTGTCATCCAATGAATGATTTTCCAACAAATTCTGAACTATCATTTGAACTCTTTATGGAGTTTGTTAACTACTTCTAAAAAATATTAGCAGTCAATAAAAAAATACAACGCAAAGTAATTACAATAAGTTCCCACATTTATGAGCAAAAAATAAAATGCACCATCAAGGCCAACTAGATAGTGACAAAGCATGAGCCAAAAGAAAAGAATGTCGAGGATCCTTCTTAAACATTTCTAATATGAAGTTTGATATATTTTTGGAGAGTGACCATATATTTTCTTGCCATTTTGCTTCTTCTAGCATAAATGATTCGAAACTTTTTGTCCTCTAGCTCTTCTATGACAAAATGTTTATATTAGAGCCAACAAATTGAGAGTTTGGATCATTAATATCTCCAGCAACTGGATGATCATCTGGAGCAAAATCCTATGAACGATATGGATCAGTAATCAATCTTGTGAGTAGATGCGGTGCCAATCGCTATTATTGGATTAGGGGTGTCAATTATTGACCTGACCCGACAACCCGACCCGGAAAATTCGGGTTAGGGTCGACCCGTTTAACAAACAGGTCGTGTTTGGGTTTTAAGTTTTGACCCGTTTAGAAAACGGGTCGGGTCCAAGTCAACCCGCTGACCTAAAATTGACATGGCTACCCCCGCCTCGCGCAACTGCATATGCTGATCCGACAGTCGCAATGCCAGTGTCTGCATCGTAGCCGCAAATCGCAATGCCGCAACACCAATGACTGGTCTGGCCCTAGCCCTCAGCCCCTAGCTGCCTCGCGTCGAACAGTCGAACCGCAGAAATGCGAAACTGCCTCGCGTGATCGCATGCAACATTCGAACCGCGAAGGCAGAGCCCTAGGTCTCGCCTCGGCCTCGCGTTAGGCACGCTTCAAGCCCACAAGCGACAAGCTCGCATTGGCACATTGCTCGCTTAGGCACGCCGTGCGCAGTGCTCATCCTCGCTCAAACCGCGCCATGGCCGAATCCCGATCTCAGATCTAAGTTCCCAAGTTCGCGGGTCGGGTCGGTTCAACCCGGTAACCCGCACGAGTCTGGTCCGGGTTGGAAATCTTCACCTGTTTAGCTAAACGGGTCAGGTTTGGGTCAACATGTTTACGTCCAGGTCAACTCGGGTTGGACCCGAGCCTGACCCGTTGATCCGAATTGACACCCCTAATTGGACTAACATGCATGGAATGCATTGACTTCAAGACAAGATCTAAATTGATTTGTAAATAATGGATTCATGGTCCCTCTCTTTCTTTTTGTAGCATCCATTGTCCCCTCTCTTGTTCTGTTAGTTTTTCAACTTTTAACTCTAATGGCAAATGGATCTTGCTCAATTCCAATCTTGACCCCCTACAAAGTGGATGTTTTCGTATAGTGGGATTTGGAATATTCAGGTTCCCTTAAAAGTTTCCCTTTTCAGATACATCATATGCATGGGTAAAGTTTATAGTAAAGTTTGGGCATGCCTATCTCTACAACTTGTGTGGTGTGTTCTCAACTATGGGATGAATTTCTCTTTTTTGTCAATTGTGGCTTTAGATCTAATATTTGGGAGGCTTCATTCTTTCCTCCCCATTACCGTTGCTTGGGATAGTATTGCATTTGTTTTTGCCTATTTGGGAGGCATCTACAACAAGAATGATTAAGAGAATATTGTGACATCTATTCAACTATGAAATATGTGGTAGGGGAGGAACAACATATGCTTATCTAAGTAAAACAAAAAAAAAAACAAAAAGAGACGATTGTTTGGACATTATCCCCTTTGCTTATTTTTGGTTGGACAATCATCTTGTGAAATTAACTCTACATTTTATAAAGAAAAAATGGATGCTAACCTTGCAGACAAATCTTCAGATCTATTTCGTGCAACTATATAAACCTGTATAGTTGCTTTTTTGGTTTACTTATCACTTGTAATTTTTTTTATTTCTGTTTTTCATAACTTTGTATATATTTGACTATTTTTAATCAGAAGGTTTCCCCCAGTTTTTCATTAAAAAACTCATTTAGTATCGTGGATCTCGTAACTGCTGTTGTTTATAGTAGAAGGTAGTAGTGTTAGGCCGGTTCAGCCTGAATTGGCCTAGCCGGCCCGAGGGCCGGTTCTCGTTCACAAGAGGTGGACTAATGCTGCCTCCTTTCCTGCTTTGGCCACCCATTCAAAGGGGACCCATTAAGGGCCAATTAGAGAAAGAGGGGGGCGGCTAGGCATGGGAGGGAAATTTAAATTAAGAATTGATTTGGGGAATTATTGCATTAAATAGTAGGAGTTGTTTAGAGTTAGGCTTATGCTTTATTTTGGTGGCTGATTTCCGGAGTTCTTGTCTTGGTGTCTTGGGCCCTAGATTTTTTTAGGGATTGGGAGAGAACGATCCTCCTCTCAAATTGAGGATCGATTGTATCTTGCTTATTTGATTTCCACCATAAAAAAATTACTGTTTTTTCCTTAGATTTGTGAAAATTTCTTGCTATTTTCGGCAATCTTGTTATGGTTTACTTAAAATATTCAAGTATTTCCTATCATATAGCAGCAACAGCAGCAGGCTAGTAGCATCCAGTAATAAAGCAATCCTTCTCACACCACAAAATCCAACATAATTTCGGCACATCTCTTATGTGGCACTCTACATATAAGAGAAAAGTGCAGTGTATGAGAAGGTGGTGGGTCAACAATATTTTAAAATTTTGACGGATTTTCTTAGATACATAGTAGAATTTTCATCTTTTGTGACTTCAGTGGGTGAAAGAGTATTTTTCAGTAACAAAAAATATTGTAATGCACCTGGAAAGGCTGAGCTAGCACGTCAAGTTTCTTGTCTAAATGGTGTTTACCTGTGTTTTATCAGTGTGTTTTTTTTCCTTATTTGTTTTCTTATTTTAACTGGCAGACAAATTGGAAAACCATAAAAATGGTCATGTTTAGCAAAAAATTATTTTGTGCGGACCCGGATGGCGTCCGGAGACCAACAAGAACGCGCCATTTCACTTTTTTCCTTGGTATTGGTGCTCGGTACTACTGTGTAATGGGTGACGTGGTGCGTTCTGGTTGGTCTCCGGATACCATCCGGATCCGCACAAAATAATTTCTTCATGTTTAGGTGCATAGAACGCATGGTGCCTTGAACTTAGGCTTCGTTTGGGACGACATTCTTTCTGCTTCTTAAAGCAGCTTTTTAGCATAAAAATTTTAATTTTTATACTAGAAAATTGCTTTATGAAGCAGTAAGAAAGCATCCCAAACAAAGCCTTAACCTTTTATCCACATTATTTATGTGGAAAGTTTTCATCCCTCTTCAGGAGATAAAGACCAGAAATGAGTGGTTTTAGTGAATCCTTACATGGAGCCAAATGAGGATGCAGAAAAAGCAGAAAAGTCGATGGCAACTTCACTTGTTGATGATGATGATGATGATGTAAGGCTTACATAACTGCATAATTTGTAAATTCTTATCTGTTGATAAAGCTTATGGCCACTGCATCTGAAGATCCAGAAGGAAACAATGCAGATCCTATTCTTTAAATACTAAAAAATAAATTTATTTAAATTTTCTTTAAGAAATTACAATATGTTCACTGACAACTGCCACTGCATATTTTCCTATTCTCTTATCTTTTTATGGAAGAGTTTTGGAAGAAGAAGAATGTATTTCATGCAATTGCAATCAATAGCATTCCTTTTATAGAACTTAGGAGATAGATTGATTTGATTTTCAAATATGTTATAAGGTAAAGTTTTAGTTATTGTAGTTACAAAAGAGGATTTTTTTTCATTAAATTTATGCTTCGTTTGCGACAGTTTTATTACAGCTTCTAATAGTAAATTTTTAGTAGAAAAAATAAAAAAGTTACTTTAAGCAGCAGTAATGCCTTGTCCTGATACAAAGTAAAAGAAACAATCCAAGCATCAATTGATGAAGGATTGTATTGTATCTATTATGTGTTAGAAGATTGATCGTGATAGTTTTGTATAAAGATTTAGCATTAATAAAAATAGATATATAAATTTTTATATGAAATATTCAAAAAAGTGAAAAAATTCTCGAACTTAAAGAGCCTGTCATTTAATTAAAGATACAAGAGTACGCTCTTTCTTAGAATCGAAGCATGAGATTACACAGTAGTGAACAATTATTTAAATTTCTGATGGAAGGTGGAGACAATCATACAAATGGAAGGTGGAGACAATCATACAACGTTATTTAAATTTTGTTTGGGACGGTTTTCTTTCTGCTTCTTAAAACAACTTTTCATTTATATTGTAAAGCTGTTTTAAGCAACGGTAAGAAAGTCGTACCAAACAAAGATTTAGTTTAATTATACGTTCATTAAAATTGAAACTTAGTCCTAAATTTAATTTTGGAAGTTTTTAAATTAAATATTATCTAATTTTTTCTTATTAAGTGAATTTTTTAAAAAAAAGAGGTATAAAAAATGTCACATTCAAATTAAACAGATCATAGCCGTCCAAAAAAAAACAGAATTGGATGACACTTTTAAGGATAACTTTGATGGGAGTCGATAAGTGGTTAGAAATTAAAATAAATATTTATTGCCCGCCCAACCGACCCCTAATAATTTACTCTCCCTGCGTATAATTTTATTTATATTTTATTGATTTTTTATTTCCTTTAATTAAAATAATCCGTCAGACTGCACCGTCACATGTGGACGGTTTCCGTTGGCCTCCACATGCACCCACGTAACGTTTTTATATCGCGATCTATATATATTTTTAATTCAATTGTTTTTTATTTAATATAAAAAAATTGTTAATAACTTAATATGGTGAAAAGATTGGAGTTGCTCCAGTGGTAGATAAGATTATAGATGCTTTGGTAACATAAAACGGAGGTCGGAGGCCTTCGAATGGAGAAATTATTCTGTGCGGATATATGATCATTCCGAGGTAAATCAGAATGAGCCATGTCACCCGTACAGACTCACGATATACAACAAAAAAATGATGTGGCGCGTTCTGATTCGCCTTCGGACGGCATCTGTATCCGCACATAATAATCTTACCTTTGAATGACCTGATTAGGAGGAGAGTAAATGTATTAGATTTGACTTGTTAAGAAAGTTAGAGATAGAACTAAAATGATTGGTTAAGAAATATTAGAAATGATATTTCTTTATTAGATTTAAATGAAAATTTGACTTTTAATAGGATATAATAGAGGGATTCATGTGGCCGACTACATGTAGTGGGATAAAGATCTGATGTTGTTGTTATTGTTGTATACTATTTTTCTAATTTTTTGTTAATTATACAAAATTTCAATCTATTAATTCATTAATATGTCACTTTAATTTACTAAAAAACGCTTTAGAAAAAGAAATTTTGTACTAAAAATCGCTTTAGAAAGTAGCGAGAAAGCTGTCCCAAACGAAATCTTAAAAAGTTACTTTCAGTAACTCGATAGTAATTTTAAAAAGCATTAAGAAAATAATCTCAAACAAAACCTTATTTGCTAATATATGATAACTTTAAAAAGTAGTTGTTCATTTAAATATATGTATTTTTATATTTATGATAGATTTTAACTTTTTTTTTTGCAAATTAATTTTATAATCACCTTTATAAAATATTATAACAATTCCAAATAGATAAAAGACAAAATCTTCCATTTCACCTCAATTATGAAAATAAACCTCCACACAAATACATTCAAGCTAGTATGGGATGGACCATTAAGATCTCTTAAATGGGTGGGTCCCTAAGCTCATGATAGGGATTAAAAATATTAGGAATTTACCAAATGGCTAATTTAAAAAAATTTAAATTTATTTAAAGATAAATAATTTATATTATATTTAATAAATTAAAAGTTTTATTATACTTAAAATTTTCTTATTCTATATATTTCCTCTAAGCTCATTATTTTTTATATAACATTATTTCCTATATCACATAACATATAGGATTATAAAACTTAATCAAGATTAATTATGTTAATCAATTTGATTAACATATTAACAAGAATCTAAAGGTTATGACGAATTCTTATTATTTATAAAAATCATAATGATATATTTTAGTTTGTGCATTTTTAGTGATATTTGCAATAATAATTTAATTTTTTTATAATTTGTTCTTATTGAAAGAATTTGGTTCAAATAAACCTATTCAAATTTCATCAAAATAATAAATTATTTCTTATTATATTTTAAAATAAACATTATATATATATATATATATATATATATATATATATATATTCCAAAAAATCTTCCCTTTTTTTTTCCTAATAAATTCTTTTCCATATTTATTCTAGCGGAGGAGTTGTGGGCGGGGAAGAGACTCGGAGGAGACAATGGTCAAAACGGAGGTGGAGAGAGAGGGCTCCGTTCCGAGCATCGCTTAAGGAAAGAGAAAGGACAGCGAAACCCTAATCTCTTTCCAGTCTCATAAGGGATCTCTCGTTTTTTTGCTTCTTCAATTTCTGAACCTAATTGCTTTCATCGCATCTGATATTTTCTTCCGCCATGGGGTTGTGGGAAGCTTTCCTCAATTGGCTGCGGAGGTAGGGAAGTTAATCCATTTAGTCATTTCTTATTGCATTTGGGAGTTTTTTTTTTTTTTTTCTAGTTTAAGCATTGTTTCTTGAACCAATATAGTTGATTGATTTTGATGCTTTGTTGTGGGCGATTAAAGGGTGGCTTGGTACAAAAAGCAGGAGGTTTTAAGGTTTGTTTGAAATTTTGGTTTTTTATGTGGTGTTGATTGGATCGCGGTTGATGGGTGTGAATTTTATTGTTAGTGTTATTTTTTATCCGTTTTTGAACGGGTTGACTGGTATTGATTCAATCAAGAGCTTGCGGACTGCAATAATGTGAAGAAAGAAATGTAATGTTATTTTGGGGGTAAAAAATTCATTTTTTAATGTCCGAAAGCAAAAAGTTTTTTTTTTTTCCCTTCTCCATCTGTTCTATACTGTTAAGAAATCTGTGTTCTTTTAACATATTTTTTGTTTTGAAGTTTGTAAAAAATGCTTATGTAGGCTTTCTAGATTTTTTTTGTTCAAGTTGATAACTTTTCTCTAATTGTTTTTATATGCACTTATGTTGGGTATTTTGTTATTTTTTCTGCATTTAGCCTCTTCTTCAAGCAAGAAATGGAACTGTCCTTAATCGGGCTCCAGAATGCTGGGAAAACTTCACTCGTTAATGTTATTGCGGTCCGTATCTATTGGTTTTCAAGGATTTTATTGACACTGTACTTAATCGTTGATCATATTTAAATTGCACTTATTCATTTTTCCTGTGCAGACTGGAGGATACAGTGAAGACATGATTCCTACAGTGAGTTAATTTTGTTTCTGAATGCCATGGTGGAAATTTCTTCTTCCTGTTTATAGGGTAAATTTGCTTTTGTTTGATACTTTAGGTAGGGTTCAATATGAGGAAGGTTACTAAGGGAAATGTCACCATAAAGTTGTGGGATCTTGGTGGTCAGCCAAGGTTCCGCAGCATGTGGGAACGATATTGTCGCGCAGTCTCTGCTATTGTGTATGTTTTTCACCCTTTGTTGTTTTACCTTACCATTCTTACTGTCTGAGCTTCTAATTATTGAACACTTGCACAATATCATGTATGCTTTGCTTGTGGATGGAGAATAAGCATACTGGATCATAATGGAGTTATGCTGTAAAATTTCTTTTTCCCAACAGGTATTTTATTGAACAAATGCTTCTTGCATTGTACTTTGTAGAAGTAGGATGCAAGTTTTGAGGAATATCTATTATGTTCTATTATATGGTGTATCATTGTTGTTTATGGTGATGGTTCCAAGTCCCTTGGAGCCCTCATTCTGACAAGTTAGTATTTTAGTGCGATTATAAGATTGATGGTCATAAGTTTGAGGTTTGATGATTTCACACTTTGGACAATGAATATTTGTTTGGTGTCACTTATGCTTAGCACAAGTCTTCGTGGAAATTACTAAAGAGCTGTGATGCACAGACACAAATACGGCGACACGGATATGACGTGACACAAACATGGGACACGTTAATTATTGAAAATATAAGACACGGACACGGGTTCAACACGGTACTATAATTTTTATATCTTAAAAATAGTGTATAAAAATTGAATAAACATAATAATTGAGAAATAATAAATCATTTAACAAGGATATGTGCTTAAAATGATTAAAATAAGGATGCCAAGAGTTGGGGGTGGATGTCATGTCAAGCGTTGAGAAGGGAGACGATAATGTTGTCGAGAGTATAGCATTGATGCTGTGCAATGAGCATAGGGTTTTGTGTTGAGACAACGTCGACCCTCGATGTCAAACAACGTCAGTTGTCAATGATGAGATGATGTTGGACAAAAATGGGGCATCAAGTGAGGGGGGCTTTTTTTTTTGAAAATAATGGGGGCGTGCTTTTGTGTGTAAAAATATGTGGCATTGAGCGTTAATGTCAATATATCATCATACTTCAATGTTAAGATGGTTGTTTTGACAACGTTAGAGAGATTATATTGTGCGTTGTTGTGAAACCTTAGTTGTAAACTGCTAAAGAGAAATTAAAATGAGAATGTTCGGGGAATGAGATATTAAGTACGGGCAATTGAATGTCATCATTATGTGTGACCTATTTATTATAAAGATCTCTCATTATGATTCAGTCCATGCTACATTTAGTTCTGATTACCTTGGAAGACTAGATTGCTCGAATGGGAGAGGAGTTACAAAGAGATTTAAGTTTTGTTATAATATTGAGTCAAGGGGGAGATTTGTTATTATTGACCAATTATATTTTTCTTTTTCACATTGTATTTGATTCACGTAAAATTTTATTAGATCTTGATTCATTAAATATTCTTTATTTTGATTGATGGAGATTAGATGATCCGAATTATGACAAAATCAATGCCTCAAGGTGTGTGTATGAAAATCTGAATCTAGAGTATCGAGCATCTTATTTATTTGGTATGTGGATCATCTTGTGAACGCTATTATTCTTTATATTTCATGTGAATCCTCAAGAAATGTGAGATCTCCCTTGGCTATGTTTGCATGTGTTTTTCTTTATTACTTGTGACAAACATATATATGAACTAAGAAGTTATTCAAGGGGTTCAAGCAAGTAATCAGGAATTTATTCTCTCATTTCTCATTGGTATAACTTCTCGATTCCTTGATTTCTTCTAGAAATTGGTAGCTATGAGGTGCATGTCAGTAGGGGAAGTTATCATTGTGAGATAATCTTTGATGTGGTGATGTGAAACATAAATGCCATTTACTTGCCTAGGTGGCATGATTAATTAAATCCCAAATCAATTTGGGGAGAGAGAATGAAAATCTGAAATTAAATTTCAAATTAAGTGGAATTGGCGGGATGAATTTGAATTTAAACTCAAATTTAATGTGGAGAACTAAATTGGATGAGAGGGAATTGTGGGAGGTAATTATGGAGGCTTAATGAGGGCCTATTAAAGAGATAGGAGAGAGATTATGCCCAATGAGGGGGCCGGCCACATAAGGAGGAGAGAGGGGTGAGTTTTGGAATAAGTGGGGACCACCAATTTAATTTCAGATTTTTACAAAAATCTGAAATAAATTTTCAGTTTTTTTAAGGAAAGAAAACTTCCATTTATGAGGGCAATCAATTTAAGCAATTTGAATTTCAAATTTGAAATTAAAATCAATTAAATTGATGGCGTAAATTAAGGAGCTACTTTAGGAAACAATTAATGGCCCATAAAACATTTGAATTTCAAATTTTGTAATTCAAGGAGAGGGAAGCCGGCGGGTAGAGGAGGGAGGAAAGGGGCGGCCACGGTGTGAAAGGTGGAGGCAGTGGCCTGGAGGTCGGCGGCCTGAGCGGGCTAGAGGAGGGGCGGCGGAAGTGCTGGGTGGAATCGGGTGAAGGGATAGAGTTCAAGGAAGAATGCGATCCGGACAGATTCTCCTTGAATTCTCACACTAATTGATTGCAAAGAAAAATTAGAGGAAGGTCTAGAACTCACAAAGAGATCTAGCTCTTCCCAAAACTCACTAAGAGATTTGGGAGAGGGATGCACTCACAAAGAGAACACAAAGTAGAGAACTCACTAAGAGATCTCAAAAGAAAAAGAACTCACTAAGATATCTAAAAGATGGAACTCACAAAAGAACGCAAAAAATAAATTTTCATTAACAATTCATCCTCCCATTACATAAGAAAGGGCCTCTATATATAGGCCTGAGAAACTAAAACAAAACACATATGCCCCTAAGGCTTACATAGGACGACCCTCTTAAGTGAGGGTAAAAACGAAAAATTCATAATAAAAAATTCAAAAATTACAAATAAAATATAAGATGACGTGGGACGATGACAGCCGTTGATCTTCAGCTCCTCGGATAGCCATGGACGGTTGGATGTCCGCATCATTCTCCTGAGGTGAAAAAGAGCTCGACTCTGTCGAGTCCGCACCCTAGGTAACCATGCTCTGATACCAAACTGATGTGAAACGTAAATGCCATTTACTTGCCTAGGTGGCAAGATTAATTAAATCCCAAATCAATTTGGGGAGAGAGAATGGAAATCTGAAATTAAATTTCATATTAAGTGGAATTTGCGGGATGAATTTGAATTTAAACTCAAATTTAATGGGGAGAATTAAATTGGATGAGAGGGAATTGTGGGAGGTAATTATTGAGGCTTAATGAGGGCCTATTAATGAGATAGGAGAGAGATTATGCCCAATGAGGGGGCCGGCCACATAAGGAGGAGAGAGGGGTGAGTTTTGGAATAAGTGGGGACCACCAATTTAATTTCAGATTTTTACAAAAATATGAAATAAATTTTCAGTTTTCTTAAGGAAAGAAAACTTCCATTTAGGAGGGCAATCAATTTAAGCAATTTGAATTTCAAATTTGAAATTAAAATCAATTAAATTGATGGTGTAAATTAAGGAGCTACTTTAGGAAACAATTAATGGCCCATAAAATATTTGAATTTCAAAATTTGAAATTCAAAGAGAGGGAAGCCGGCGGGTAGAGGCAGGAAAGGGGCGGTCATGGTGTGGAAGGTGGATGGCCGGCGGGAGGCAGTGGCCTGGAGGTCGGCGGCCTGAGCGGGCTAGAGGAGGGGCGGCGGAAGTGCTGGGTGGAATCGGGTGAAGGGATAGAGTTCAAGGAAGAATGCGATCCGGACGGATTCTCCTTGAATTCTCACACTAATTGATTGCAAAGAAAAATTGGAGGAAGGTCTAGAACTCACAAAGAGATCTAGCTCTTCCCAAAACTCACTAAGATATTTGGGAGAGAGATGCACTCACAAAGAGAACACAAAGTAGAGAACTCACTAAGAGATCTCAAAAGAAAAAGAACTCACTAAGAGATCTAAAAGATGGAAATCACAAAGAGAACGCAAAAAACAAATTTTCATTAACAATTCATCGTTCCATTACATAAGAAATGACCTCTATATATAGGTCTGAGAAACTAAAACAAGACACATATGCCCCTAAGGCTTACATAGGACGACCATCTTAAGTGAGGGTAAAAACAGAAAATTCATAATAAAAAATTCAAAAATTACAAATAAAATATAAGATGACGTGGGACGATGACAGCCGTTGATCTTCAGCTCCTCGGATAGCCATGGACGGTTGGATGTCCGCATCATTCTCCTGGGGTGAAAAAGAGCTCGACTCTGTCGAGTCCGCACCCTAGGTAACCATGCTCTGATATCAAACTGATGTGAAACGTAAATGCCATTTAATTGCCTAGGTGGCAAGATTAATTAAATCCCAAATCAATTTTGGGAGAGAGAATGGAAATATGAAATTAAATTTCAGATTAAGTGGAATTGGCGGGATGAATTTGAATTTAAACTCAAATTTAATGGGGATAATTAAATTGGATGAGAGGGAATTGTGGGAGGTAATTATGGAGGCTTAATGAGGGCCTATAATGAGATAGGAGAGAGATTATGCCCAATGAGGGGGCCGGCCACATAAGGAGGAGAGAGGGGTGAGTTTTGGAATAAGTGGGGACCACCAATTTAATTTCAAATTTTTACAAAAATCTGAAATAAATTTTCAGTTTTCATAAGGAAAGAAAACTTCCATTTAGGAGGGCAATCAATTTAAGCAATTTGAATTTCAAATTTGAAATTAAAATCAATTAAATTGATGACGTAAATTAAGGAGCTACTTTAGGAAACAATTAATGGCCCATAAAACATTTGAATTTCAAAATTTGAAATTCAAAGAGAGGGAAGCCGGCGGGTAGAGGAGGGAGGAAAGGGGCGGCCACGGTGTGGAAGGTGGAGGCAGTGGCCTGGAGGTCGGCGGCCTGAGCGGACTAGAGGAGGGGCGGCAGAAGTGCTGGGTGGAATCGGGTGAAGGGATGGAGTTCAAGGAAGAATGCGATCCGGACGGATTCTCCTTGAATTCTCACACTAATTAATTGCAAAGAAAAATTGGAGGAAGGTCTAGAACTCACAAAGAGATCTAGCTCTTCCCAAAACTCACTAAGAGATTTGGGAGAGAGATGCACTCACAAAGAGAACACAAAGTAGAGAACTCACTAAGAGATCTCAAAAGAAAAAGAACTCACTAAGAGATCTAAAAGATGGAACTCACAAAGAGAACGCAAAAAGCAAATTTTCATTAACAATTCATCGTTCCATTACATAAGAAATGGTCTCTATATATAGGCCTGAGAAACTAAAACAAGACACATATGCCCCTAAGGCTTACATAGGACGACCATCTTAAGTGAGGGTAAAAACGGAAAATTCATAATAAAAAATTCAAAAATTACAAATAAAATATAAGATGACGTGGGACGATGACAGCCGTTGATCTTCAGCTCCTCGGATAGCCATGGACGGTTGGATGTCCG
Organism: Dendrobium huoshanense; assembly: GCA_016618105.1. Lineage (NCBI taxonomy): Eukaryota > Viridiplantae > Streptophyta > Magnoliopsida > Asparagales > Orchidaceae > Dendrobium > Dendrobium huoshanense. Next base: position 5,417,118 of record CM028342.1, on the reverse strand, counting down.
AATCATGTGGTTTTAGCTTTTCTTCTTCTTTATTTGTGCACTGGGATCTTTGGAAAATGGGAGAAAGGTTGATGAGTGGTTTCTTTGTTTATAGATCAATTTCTCACATCTTTCATTTGATCATAGACTCGGTTGAAGTCGGATCACTAAAATATTGGTGCGTTTGCGTTGTATTTTCTCTCTTTTCTCTCTCTCTCTCTCTTTTGTTTTTTTGTTTTTGGCAAATCATTCTTGATCCTAATGATACTTCCATTTGAAATATTTGGATGCCCTAGTTAGAGTATTCTTTCTCATTAACCAAATGCATTACAAATTGTAGCTAGTTAGTGGAGGTAGTATCTTGATATAAGCTTTGTTTGGGACATCTTTCTTACTGCTTTCTAAACCAACTTTTTAGTAAAAAACTTTTTGAACTAGAAATTTTTTGTGCTAGAAAGCCGCTCTAGAAAGCAGTAAGAAAACTGTCTCAAATGAAGCCATAGACTAGCATGCTATAAATGCAGTGCACATTTTATTAGATTTACTCTAACCTAGATAAACTTAGATTATTATTTAGATATGGCGCAATATTAATTTCTGCTAAAATGAATGTGTTGATAGTATTTTTTTTTAATTTCTGCTAAAATTATTATCCTAACTATATTTTTTTCAAGTTCATTTGAAAAATTGTCATGAAGTAACTACCCATATATGTCAAGTTTTTTTTTTCTTTATTCAAAGAGTTGAGATTTCCAAATTTAATTTCGTAGCAAGTATTGTATTTAAATTTCTTATAATAATCAAATAATATGTTGGTTTCCCATCTAATTTGGAATTTTTTTCCTGCAAATATTTAGAAATGTTTTCTTTAAGTACATGGAAACAAGAAGAAAACAGTAAACTGGGATTTTTCTTATCCAATCAAGGGTGAAAGATGCACCTAACTCGTGGTTTTAGATGAAATGGTGTAAGCTTTTGATGCTTCAAAAACAGAAAGAAAGCCAGAAGCGTTTTCTTTCTGAATCAGGTGCTTCTGACTTTGAAAAACTGGAGAAATTATTCCGTGCGGACACTGAACGGTCTTGAGGCCAACCAGCACCACATCACCCGAAACATAGCATTACACAGTACCGGTATACAGCAAAAGAGTGACGTGGTGCATTTTGGTTGGTCTCTGGATGATGTTCAGTGTCCGCACATAATAATTTTTCGAAAAACTGATTGCTTCAAAGCATACCTGGAGAGCATTACTAGAAGTGCAATTTAACGACCAAGAAAGCAATTTTATGTTGTTGATCACAATTTTGACCTTTTTCTCTGTGCGTTGCTCTTACTGGTGGTATTTGGAGATTATGGTGATATAATGATTCTACTTGCATGGACTTGTATATTTTTATGAGGTTTGGGAAATTATTTAACCTAATTATATGTCCATCTGCTACTTTTGTCATCAAAATAACTACACTATAGTCTGAAAAATAATTTTCCTCGTTTGATCAAGAGGAAGGTTGCATGTTTTCATTGGTTCATTGTGTTATAGCGTCATAATATTCATGTTTATTAGTTTTATCGCCCAATGTTTTTTGTTAAGGGCCTTAAGGCGTTTTTCTAGTTTTGTCTATTGAAGACAATGCTATGATGGGGTGCTTATTATAAAGAAAATGGTGCAGAAACAATATCTTTGCAATCATTAGTTTGATAATTGGAACTTTAAAGAAATTGGTGCTGTAGTTTAAAGTTGTTTGGTGCCACATTCACTCATTTTTAACTATGATGCATAGAAACAGACACATGATGCATCAATTATTGAAAATATAAGATACAGACATAGGTTTAACACAGTATTGTTTTTTATATTTTAAAAATAGTATATAGAATTTAAGTAAAATATTAAAAATAATTAAGAAATAATGTCATTTAACTAGGATATGTGCTTGAAATGATTAATATCGCTATGTCAAGAGTCAGATATGGATGTCATATCAGACATCAAGAGGGGAGATGATAGTGTTTTCAAGAGTTGGGTATCGATGCTATGTAATGGGCATCGTGCATTGATGTCGAGACATCAGTCGTCGATATTGAGAAGACTGTGGGAGAAATATGAGATCTCGAGACGGTTAAGGGGCGTGATTGTGAGTATAGAAATTATTGGTGTTGAGCGTCAATGCAAGATAGCATCAAAATTCAATATTAAGATGGTTTTGAAACATTGATGTTGTGATGGCGTTTAACATCAATATTGAGATGACATCGTGCGTTGTTGTGAAAAGATGAATGCTCGGAGAATGGGGTATTTAGTACGAACAATTGATTTGGGCTTGTGGAGATGAAATAAAAACAAATTAGTTTTTATTTTTTTCATAAATAAAAAAATCTAAAGTGTAAGAAATTATATTTAAACCAAAATATTAAAAATACTTAAAATACGCATGTCGGACATATTTATCTAATTTATTTTTAATATATTTTTAATTGGACATGTCATTGGCATGTCGGTTGATGTATCCGACACTCAGTGCATCATAATTTATAACCTTGCAGTTGTGAATAACATTTCCTTGGAATCCTTGTTCAAATTTTGAGCTGAAACGATGAAAACTTAACGTTGAATTCTTCATATTTCTACAGGTACGTTGTTGATGCAGCTGATCATGAGAACTTATCAATCTCAAGAGGTGAACTCCATGACCTATTAAGCAAGCCTTCTCTCACTGGCATTCCATTGCTAATACTTGGGAACAAAATTGACAAACCTGAAGCACTTTCTAAAGCAGCATTGACAGAGGACATGTAATCATCTTTTTTCTTTTCCCTCCACAGCATCATTTGAAATCTTTAATTCTTCATCTTCTTCCACCTTATCATTGTCTTCACTGTAGGGGACTCAAGTCCATCACCGACCGCGAAGTTTGCTGCTTCATGATTTCGTGCAAAAATGCGACCAATATTGATGTCGTGATCGACTGGCTCGTCAAGCACTCAAAGTCCAAAAATTGAGTATTTAAAGTCCAAAAATTGTTTTTTTTGCCGATCTATTACTGTCAAGTTCTTGAGTACAGGTGGTGAATTTTCTGCTCTTTGCTAACTGGGCTTCTGACCTCTCTTTGTTTGTTCAGTGTTAATTGTTATCTTCATCTGAATAGGTGATCTGGGGCTTCTACATGTTTATAAAGCTCAATCTATGGGCTCTGAAGAGTTTGTGTTGTGTGTATTTTAACTTCTTGTTGTGAGCAATTGCTGCATTTGTGTTAATGGACACTATGAAATAAATACTCCTTATCAACTGTTTCTTCTATCTAACTTGTTGCATTTGTTGAACATTTAACTGCTAAAAATCATAAACATAAATGTTTTTGTAGCCTTTAATTGAACAAGGAAAATTTGTACCATTTGTATGTAGTGGAAATCAATTTGGCAAGGATTGAATTCATTATATATAGATATAAGAAGAAGAGACGAGGAAGAGATGCCTTAATGAGTTCTTTAAAGGCACCAGTTAACTGTTTTTATATATGCTATGCATTAATTTCTTAGGACCAGTAAAAGTTATTGAGTATAGGACTGTGGCGAGCCTTAAATGTGCTGTTTGTTGGCAAGGAGAAATTATTCTGCCAACCAAAATACATCAGCGATACCAAGCTGCAATATCGAGCGCAGGAGTGACATAGTACATTCTAGTTAATCTCCGAACGACATTTGACATTCACACATAATAATTAATCGTTGGCGAGGACATCTAAGAAGGAACCCAATGTTATGTTGAAAATAATTTTATTAGCATTATTAACAATTAAAGATTAAAAACTAAATTCAATTGGATAAAAAAATAAACATCCATAAGAGCTGTAGGCATTTCGATTTTACAAAGACAGCAAATAAAAGTTCAAAAATATTTAAATACATTTGTTCATATTGGATTATCTAGTATACAAGCTTGAAGTTTGATAAATTCGGCTAACGAGCTCATTACCAAGTCGAGTTCAAACAGACTAATGAATCATCTAGACTCATTCACACCTCTATAACCAACACATCTCTTATATAACCAACGCATCTATTAAGAGAAACGACAAAAAAGACCTGAGCCAGTTGAGATTTTAAAGGGGCACCATGTGTCCAATGAATCCTACCTCAACCCTTCCTGAGGGACCTTGTCAGTGCATTTCACAAGATTACTGTTCTTGTTGCTGCAAAAAGCCACCAAGATTGGAGACCAAAATGAAGTGGCCAACAAAGCCCATGGACTAAGGCTTCATTTGGTTGTCCGTAAATTTTTCCGTTTACGATTTTAATCGGTGAAAAGTTAGTATTTTAATGTTTGTTTACTCCACTTTTTCAAAACACCTTTTGGTATAACTCCGAATTTTCGCTGATTTGAGAAGAAAAAAAATTCTGCTTCTCCGTTATAATACCTCCATTTAAGAATGAAAAAAACGTCGGCAAAAATCAAACGAGGCCTAATACTCTCCACTGCTTTCAACTTTCTTGTATGAAACTATCATCCCATTAAAAGATAAGAAGCTATCCTCAAACTGGGTGGCTAGTCTTGTCCAATTCTGGGCTTTCTTGCCATTATTGTTCAGAGAGAATGTACTAACAGGATTGAAGTCCATAATAAGATGTTCTTCCTGTCCTGATAGATATATATTACCATTCTTTCACCAGCTTGAAAAATTCTTGTATTCTACACTTGATGCTTCTACTTTTCTCTTTTTGATAGAGGGATCAGGACCTTTAATGCTGCCTTCTGCAGCCTCAGATGCATTGTTCCTTGATTTAAGATACTTTCCCACCCCACCAGTCACAGCTCCATTCCCAGCTGCTGCTGTAGCTGGATTGCTAAACCAGGAACCCACCTTAGGCCGAACAAGGAACAGATGAGCTAGAATGTCATAAACTGTATTACCAAATAAAAGTTAAATATCTAGTAATTTATGTAAACATTACCTTGTTATCATCATCTTTGACATCCGCCACCGCCGCCTCCTTTTCTTCTTTCTCTTCATCCTCATCAGGCTCTGTGTATGGGTTCACAAAAACCTTGATATTTATTATCTTTATCTCTTCCTGCATAAGGGCAAGGGGCATGATAAATTGTAGAAGTGCGTCTTTTTTGTTGAAAAATTTATCAGGACAAGCAACTACAAAAGAAAATACAAGCAATTCTTTGATGTCAACAAGGAACAAGTTAATCAGTCTATTTTTGGTGTGGATCCTCTACAATTATGATAGCAAACACTCGTAAATCTCAAGTATTTCCTATCACTCTTCGGAAAAAGCGAGAATTCTCCACAAAAATCTGCACAAACCACGAAAACAGTAGATAATTTGTATTATTTGATGAAAGGGAAGTGGAAAATAGCAAGATATAATTGATCCTCTATTCGAGAGGAGGATCGATCTCTCCCAAATCTCTAGACGCCGCCGCTAGAGCCCAAAAAAAGCCTAAATCTAAGAGATCTCAAATTTCAGCCAAATTCAGGATGCCTGGACCCTAGGAAAACAAACTATTTAATGCATATAATTCAAAAGAAAATCTCTAAACAATCCCTACATTCAATTTCCCTCCTAAAATTTCTCAAAAATCATTCCTAAATCAGCCCGGTGGAGGTTTGCGGTCTGCTCGGTCTCTACGGGAGAGGCGGAACCTCCGCCTCTATTTGCCTGGGCCAGTCCCGTGTGGACCGGCTGGACTGGTCCAATGGACCGGTCTAACAAATTATCATGGTAATCATAGAGGTGCAATCGCTGAAATCCTAGTCATCCATCCATTTTTGATGGAGTGGATGCTCTACAATTATCATGGTAATCATAGAGGTGCAATTGTTGAAATCCTAGACATCCATTTAGTGGACAAATTTTAGATGGGTGAGATTAAATCTGTTCAATTTTAAAGCCACTTGATTTTGATTTATTAGATGTCAACCATTCAAAATGAATTTGGATGGCTTGGATTCATCATCCAAGTGGAGTAATCAGGGTTATTTAGTTGCACTAAAATTCGCTTTAAAATGAATTGAACTAAGTAATTATAGATGCTAATTAGGTTTGAAATGAACTATAATTAGATTCAGCTTGTAGTGTTTGACTGTTCTCGGACGTCTCTGCAACCTCGCTGTACACTACAACTGCTTTTACCATATAACCCCTAGATCAACCTGAAACTTCAATCTGCAGCACTATGGGAGGGAAATCCACCGCTTTGGCCATGGAAGGTAGTATCCTCTTCACTTTCTAAATATAATCCATTATGATAAGATGGAGGGTTAGGTTTTCTAATGCAATTACTATATATTTAATATCCTTTCACGTCAAGAATTGATCATAACAACATAATTTCTTTAAATAAAAGCTGGAGAAAATAACATTTAAACCCAATTGATAAGGAAATTATTATAAATATTTGAGAATTTTTGTGACAATTAGAAAGCAAATAAAATCAGAGAGTAAAATGTAGAATTACAAAGTAAAAAAAAAAAACATCATGCTAGTGTAAGGAAATGACTTCTTGATCAAAATCAAAAGCGCTAAACTAACTAGCCAATGACATATTATATAGAAAAAAAAAGAAAAACAAATAGAATCACCGAAGTAAAAAAAGCAAATCTCACGCTAGTATATGGAGATGACTTCTCCTGAAATAGTCATATTCATACCATACTCCAAGATTTCATGCAACCAACCTAGAAAGGAAAATTTTATTCAAACTTGAAATTATCAATTACATGTCCAAGAATATAGATTTCTCATAACCTAGGCTAGTATACAAAGTGGGCAAATGATCAATATCAACTAAAATTCCAATTAATAACAAAAATTAAAAAAAAAAAACCCAATTTAATTTAAAATATCCTACCTTAGCTAAGTCAACAAGCCCACCCCTGCTAGAGTATATCCCAAATGTCAATGGTGCTATAGCACTCAGTACAACAACCAACAACAATAAACACATCTATATTAACCAACAAAGTTCATGCCAAATAACATCTTAACGGATTCACATATAATAAGTTACCAACTACACCAACTTACTTTCTTTAAATAAAAATAAATGATAATAAAGCTTAAACCCAATTGATGATTAAATGATTGTAAAATCTAATAATTTCAGCTAAAAAAAAAAGTAATTTTCATAAAATTAGATTTCATATGTATCACTTTCTGACCAAAATGAAAAGCACTAAACTAGTTGATAATAAATTATAAAGAAGAAATAGATTAGGAATGAGATGATCAAAATAAGAAAAAAATAGGCATAACTCCGACATAAGGAGATGACTTCCTGTCATACTTGTATCACACTCGAAATAATCACGCATTCAACTTGCACTCATAAGTTTTAACCAAACAAATAAATTTTATTCAAGCAAAAAATTCTCAATTACATGCCTCAGAACACCTATTTGTAGATTTTTTATAACCTAAATTATGAGATAAAATTGACATAGGGTCAATACCAATTTAATTTTAAATTAATTCCACTGGAAAAAAATAAAACTATTGCCAATTTCATTTACCCAACTCAACCCTAAACCCTAAACCACCTCAAGAGGAAATTCCATTGAAAGCCATGGTGTTATAGAAACTGCTACAGCAACCCGCAAATCATATGCCAAACAGCACCACCACAACTTATATGTTTTATCTTTAATGAACATTTCAAAAATCAATCATTCAATCAGTATCAGTTCTGCATCAATCATCTTCTATACAATTGAAGGGCCACCACACCAAATAGCCAAAACAATTTTAAATTATCTAAGAGAGCAAGATAAAATTATATAAAAGTGGACGATGCTTCCTGAACTACTTAACCAAAAATGCCATCTCGTTACAGATTAGGAAACAATAAAAAAATCTGAAATATAGAACTAGAATAAAGAAATAAAGAACGAACATCATTTTTATGTATTAAAAACTTGAGCTTTAGATTTCGAGTACTTATATGTTGAATCAGATTGGTGGAGCACCATGAAACCAAAAACACAAAAGTTATTTTTTTTATCTTTTCTAATCTACTAGACTACTATCATTAAACATGTTGCGTCTAACATATGGAAAACCTAATACAAAATTAACAAAAAAATTCTATTGCAGGGAAAATACTGGGCTCCCGGAATTATAGAAAAGATTGCCCACCCTGTTTAGATGGATAGAGGCCTTCCAATCAATCTTGGGGTGTTCCTTAACCAAGATAACCAGAATAAATAATGACAAGATATACTTCTACCTTAATTATGTACCATGTTTAGATGGATAGATGCTTCCAATCAATCTTGAGGAGTTGTTCCATAACCAAGATAACCAGAATAAATAATGACACTCTATACTTCTACCTTAATATTTACCAAGTATCAAACAACTATGTGCTTCATAAACTGAGACCAAGGATGATTAAGGTTATATTAACAAAATCTCCAATCCAAAATTAAAACTGGCATGCATAATTAATGGAGTACAAGTAACAACTATAACAGGAAAATAATTGCATTTGGACACACTGAAGAAAAGAATAAAAACGATCCACTCACCAAAGGTCGATCATCGTCATCAACGGGAACCTTTTCCATAGCTGCAAGGGTGGTTAAGCCACCAACAACCATACCAAACACTGTGTGTTTAAAATTTAAATGGTTTGCGGACTTGTACAGAATGAAGAATTGGGAACCATTAGAATGAGGCCCACTGTTAGCCATACTGATAACACCTCTTCCCGAGTGCAATAGTTTAGAATTTAACTCGTCCTTGAAAGGCTTACCCCAAATAGACTGTCCTCCTCTTCCAGTACCAGTGGGGTCTCCACCTTGAATCATAAAGTTTCTAAAATAGCTTTTAGTCAGAATTCTATGTAAAACAGAGTAAATCAAGCATCGCACAATAACTTTCCCCATACCTTATACTTCGATGAAAAGGAATCCCATTGTAGTATCCCTGCTCGCAAAGAGTTAAGAAATTTTCGCATGCCCGTGGAGTGATGTCACAGTGAAGCTCCACATTCAAATCACCGTGTGTTGTGTGCACCTGAACATACCCCTTTTTCTTTGGATTTTTTTCAACCTTGACATATTCAAATTCATTTTTTGTTACTGGGTCAAACGAAGTAGATGTAAAAGACCTTGATGCAGCGCCTGTCGTGAAACGACTTTTCACCTACATGCATTTTACATGCTATAGTTGAATAATCAAAATAATAACCATAAAAGTAAAAAAAAAAAAGAGCAAATGATATGAAAAATCAAGTTAACACCACTAGGATAGAAAGAAACTTTACATACTAGCTTTGCATTTACAGGTGCCCTTTCTCCTGCCATGTGCAATGCAATACGAGCTGCTGTTTTGTCATTGGATGCTGCTTTTGCTGCTGCTGCACTTCTTCCATAAACTGAAGCAGATGCTGCATCCACAATGCTAAAAGATTGAGTTGGTTTATCAACACCGTTAGAATTTGAATTTTTATCCTCTTTGACGTGTGATCTTGCAGCCAGAATGGCAGCAAGAGCGGCTGCTCTTTCATTTTGTGCTTTGCTTCCACCACCACCAAGTAAAGCAGCTTGTTTTGCCTTATCAGTTCCAAGATCTAGCAGCATTTGCTTGATATCACCAGAAACATTTATGTTATAGGCAGGATCATCTTTAATCCTCTGCAACTCTGGAAAATATAAGGTAAGGTGGCAATGAGTAATATCACTCCATGTAACGTATGTGCAGATATTACGAAGGCTAAATCCATTGTATTCTTTCATACAATGGGAATTCTCACCATCATCATCAAGCTTCAGATTTTTTTTGACGTGATCAAATTCCACGAGTACCTTGCTATCAAGTGCATTTGGATTCTGTTGATATACAAGCATTAAAATTAAGTCAATATTGAGTAAATGGCAGATTAAAATTAACAAATAAGTCTAATAAGAGCTTACCTGAATCGTTATCAAGTCATCTTTTGTAAAGGGCTCATCAGTTAGTAACTCCTTCCAGTTTTTGGTTTTAATATTTAGTTCTTTGATTGCCTGTGGCATAATAAAATATCAAGATTTTTAACTACCCACCCACAATTTTCTTGTTTTCTTAACGAACCATACCTCATAGGAGAACACATTGCCAGTAGTTTTTACAGCAACGATGTGTGTGAATTCTGTAAAGACCTTGTTAAGAACAGGGCAATGAAACTCTCCTGCAATAAAAATAAAAACAAGCATACTATCAAAATTTTCATATCTTGACAAAGACAAAGCACTATGCCTTAAATGTATAAATGGCGATCAGTCAACCGAGATTAATATACGAAACACATAGAAAAGGTTACTTCTAAGATATACAACATATCAAATTCATTAGTGATCGAAAAGTTCAAGTCATATTGTTTCAGAAGAAGCGGGACAATAATCCAGAACTATTTCATAAAGGGAAAAAGAGTAAAATTGTTATTTCATGTTCTCATAGAAGACAACTACAGCATTCTCATGTTTCTACCTGCTGATTGTAAAACCAAACGCTCACTTTATTGTAAGACTAAATTGAACAAGAATCTATGTAATTATAGTTTGTTCAAATAATTCCATGGACATTAAAAGTAAAGCTCACTCAAGTTTCGTGTAGAAGTTAATGAAGTAAAATCTAAGCGAGCATTAAAATCAGGTTATGGCATACCATCCGAATTCTTGTGGAATGTAAGGGGAATCAGATCATCCTGCTTGAGAGACCCTCCGTTTACAGGATGCTTCCCAAACTTCCTAATATACGGGACTATGTTCCTGCATCGAATATCCCAATACCTTAAAACTCAGATCAAATTCAACAGCAAATAAAAATTAGGCCTAGGAAGAATTCTCTTACATTAAATCGAACACGCTTCCATCATTCGTGCAGACGGGATCCTCAAAAGGTGTGAACGTTAGCCTAAAGCCCAAAAATGTAAAATAGAGGAAAAGGATAAGAACTACCATGCCAGAAAACAAAGAAAGAATCAATCATAATTCCAGATTTATAATCGAATCACGCACGAGCAGCAGTAGAAAGGAAGGCGCTTGAAAGGTATGGTATTCTCCTTGGATTTGGCACCGCCCCACTCCGTTGCCCATTCCGTCTTCGTGATGAACATTCGATCCTTGCTGTGCTGCTTCTTCCCCATCTTCTCCGATAAACACCAAAGTCGAGTGATTGAACTGGCAACCGAATCAGGAGAGAGAGAGAGAGAGAGAGAGAGAGAGAGAGAGAGAGAGAGAGAGAGAGTTAGGGTTTTGCAATGTCCCCGGCTTCCTTCCTCCCAATTACCAAGCGGTGGTTTAGAGTTTGGCCGGTAAACTCATGGAAATGTATTAAAATAATTGAAATATTTTAAAAATAGCAATTATGTCATATAATTTAAATCATTTGTCATTGTTTGACAGTAGAGCGATAAATCCTGCAAAGAGTTTAATCTTCTTCCCAACAAAGTGTTAAATCTGTCGAATCACATGATTTCGGAAATCCGGGATTTATCGCGAAAAGGATAATTTTATGTCTATGACGGTTTTCATTTGCCATGAGATTTGGTTTTGCATTTTAGGCAGATTGACTGGATTTCGCTCAAATCCGCCTCAAATCCGGCCTAAACCTGCTACCAAACAGCCCCTTAGAGTTTGTTTAGAACAACTTTCTTATTGTTCTGTCTTTCAGATCTCAATCACATTTTTTGTTTGATTACTGATTGTAAGAAATTTTGTGCTAGGAAATTACTTTTTACAACTGTTTTAAGAAATTGTTAAAAAAGTTGTTATTTGCATATTTTACATTCTTGCAATTTGTATAGTTTTGATGATTCCAAATATTATTGTTTTAAGTATTATATTCTCCTAACACTTTTTGGAAGAATTATTTTTGCTCTTGTGTGAACTAACATTTCAGGAAAATTGAACTCCAGACTAAAGAATACTTCAAATCAAATTCAGCATGAGATAGTTTGTAAATTGAAGTTTATATTTTTCATTGTATTGAGTTAGAAAGAGTATGATTGCAATTGAGTAGCTTAACACACACACTTGGGGAGATTTTTAAAAAAACATACTGATCGTACGGGACGAACCAAGTTGGTATGGGACGATCAAGTTAATTATCCCCTCGGAAGAGCAATGGAACGAATAGGAAGTGAGAAAATTTTTCTAAGTCCTGATTGTCCAGACGAATTTACCTATTCGTCCTTGGATTCTCATAATGAATTGTTCATCCGGACGAAATGGACAGTTCGTCCCAGGAAGATCTTCTCTGGATTCTGAGATTGAAATGTTCGTCCAGACGAAATTACTAGTTCGTCTCGGGACGATCTCCTCTGGATTCTCAGTCTGTACTATTCGTCCAGACGAAATGGACAGTTCGTTCCAGGACGATGTCCTCGGGTTTCAAAGTTTGTGATGTTCGTCCAGAGGAACATGAACATTCGTCCCAGGACGATGTTCTCTATTCTTTTGACATATGGACTATATGCAGGTATGTTTTATTATAGCTTTAAAATAATTGTTCGTACGGGACGATGATTGTTTACGAAGTCAACTCGTCCCAATGCACATAAGAGATTGTACACAACATTTTTACACTATTTGTATAGGACGAAATCACGATCGTACGGGACGATCAAGTGCGTACATAATTGAAATTTACAGTTTTTGGACGATTTTTTGTGTCTTTCCTATATAAAGTCAACTTAAAACTGTCTTGTAATCTTTTTGCCTATTGATCTTCGTGTTAACTGAAGGGAGAGTGAAAGAGAGAGTGTGAGAGAGTGTTTGAAGGAGGATTCTTACTACTGGAGCGTGAATGATCACTTGGTACTCAAAGGTAAGAATCTCTATTTGTGATTTGTGATTATTTCACTCTTTTCTCTCGTCCTTCTAGATTTCTTGTGAGAAGATCTGCAAGGAGATCCGGTTCTCTGCCGACACTTAGAGAGTGTGAACAGTCGAAGGGTTCTCTACCGACACTTGGAGAGTGTGAACAACCGAAGGGTTCTCTGCCTACACTTGAAGAGTGTGAACAGCCGAAGGGTTCTCTTCCTATACTGGGAGAGTGTGAAAGGACGAAGGGTTCTCTACCAACGCTTGGAGAGTGTAAAAGGACGACGGTTCTCTACCGCACCGAGAAGTGGTGGAAGAGAGTTTTGTAAAGGCTTCTCCGCCTTACTGTGAGTGCAAAAGGAGAGTCACTAGTGGTATTAGTGCAATACTTGGAGGGTGCCTCCGGGGAGTGGATGTAGGTCGTGTTTGATCGAACCACTATAAATCTTGTGTCATTTTATTTTCCGCTGCTTTTAACTTTTTAATTTGTGGTTGAAAAAACATTTTCTACAAAATTCACTAAAGTTATTCTCGGTTTAAAATTCAAAAAGAGGGGAAATTTTTAATTACAATTTCACCCCCCCCTGATTAGCCACTGGGACATAAGCTTAGGTCTAACAACCTAATTCATATTGAACAAGTTTCAACAGAAATTACTTTCCTTGCAACAGTTTAACAACTAACTTTATAAAAAGCTATAGTTACCCCATCCATAGGTTGGAACAGCTTTTTTATTATTTTTGAGGTGATAAAAATAGTTAGCAAAAAATAATATGTTTGAAAGATGTTTTCTCAATTTTTTTGCCTTTAAAATTTTTCTTTTGAAAAACATTGCAGGACGTATTATATTTCGGATAATATCATATAACACATTATAAAGGCATTAATCAATGTGAAATAGATTTGATTAATAGGTGTTCATATTAATCGGTAAAATAGATAATAGCTAAATATATGATATCCTTTTAATACATACTTTGATTCTACTAATTATAGTAGTATTAATGCAAAAAAATTATATTATATTATATTTGTTATGTGTAGAATATTTGTGATACGATCTGATCTTTATTGTCTTAGGCTTCGATTGGGATGGCTTTCTTACTGCTCTTTAAACCAGCTTTTTAGTAATAAAAAGTTACTTTAAGTAGTAAGAAAACCCTCCCAAATAAAGTCTCCTCGTTTGGGACGGTTTTCTTAGTGCTTCTTAAAGTAGCTTTTTAATGCACAAATATAATAAAATTATGAAAAATATTATCCCAAATGAAGCTGAAGACTAGGGTTTGTTGTTTAAGATGATTGCAAATGTCTATAAAATTAATTGTAGAAAAAATAAATTTTTGAAAGTTGATGTAGTATTATAGAAAATTTTTATATATAAAATTTATAAAATAATTTTATTATGGCTAACATATTAACTTTTTATCATAAAAATTTATTATTATGATGGCTAATTAAACATATGATAATAAGTTAATAATCTATAAAATAAAAAAAGAGTACTAATTCTTATGGCCCCTCCATGTGCTATTTCTTTTAATGAGATTTCATGATACATCAATTCCAACAAATAAATAAATAAAATTTGTTTTTAATGGCCTTTATTTTTTTTGTCTCTCTCCACAGTCCACCCTCCCCTTAAAGTTGGAAAAATTATTACAGTGTGGTGTATGGACGCATTTGAACGTCAATTCGGACACACCACGCCACCCAGTACACAATGCATTGGATGACGTGGCGCTTCCGAATCGACCTTCGAACTCATCCAAACTCAACACGTAATAATCTCTCTTAAAGTTGAGGCATAGCAAAACTACACTGTTATCTCTTATGCAAGCTAATGTATGTTCCTCAAAACATTAAAGTAAGGGACTGTGAAATGAATCATATAAGACAATGCAATGCACAATTAAGAAGAGGGGCCCTATGAGTTGTCATAGCTCACAACAAACATAAGTGGCCAACTAAGCTCTCTAAGTTTTTTTTTTTTTTTTTTTCTAATGTGAAATAGTAGTCTAGTAGTGCCACCTTTTGCATGGAGAATATGATAAAGCTTTAGGGATAGGCTTCATGAGAGGTCATGTTCATGACTTGATTAGATGTATCTTTAATATATTGAAAAAAAATTGATGAAAATGGGTTGAGCAAATTCAAGGTTGATGATATGATCTATATCCCATTACTTGATGAAAGTGGGTAGATGAGGGCACATGCATAACTATGAGTCTATGAGCAATTATTTATCCTAATCTTACTGTTTATTGAGCAAAATCTTTTTCCTAAATTTTATGACAACTTATAATATTCCATTTTGTTTGATCCTTCGATCAAAAGGGCACTAATCTCTCTCTCTCTCTCTCTCTCTCTCTCTCTCTCTCTCTCTCTCTCTCTCTCTCTCTCTCTCTCTCTCTCTCTCTCTCTCTCTCTCTCTCTCTCTCTCTCTCTCTCTCTCTCTCTCGCATAAATATTCTAATCTTAGACCTACACATTTAAGGTTCATGACAGTACCACTTGGCTAAATTAAGCCAGGATTTCAAATTAGAGGAATATACATCACATAATAATTAATCACATATCATTGGAAGGAACCAAAAAATGAGGTAAGTAAAAAACTTGACCTACCTTCTAGCTAGATGGGAGTGGGGCACAAGTTTTCAATCATGTGGGAAATGTGTTCTCTTGAGGGAAAGAAAAAACCAAGCCATGGGCCTCCCCTTTTCTTCACTCTCTTCCTTTGCCCTCATAATAGGCTCATGACAAATCCCTCATAATAATATAATGGCACATGGTTTGAGCTACCACCTCATTACATAAAGGGTAAATATGCTCAAACACCCTTTAAAGAGTATTGTAAAGGAGATTCATATCCTCTTCTTCCTCTCCCACCTTTTAGAGGGTTACCAAAAGCTCAACAAAGACTTTCTTAATTGAAACTAATTGAATTTTAAAATAATCTTATCATTATTTTATAAAACATGTTATGATTAACTCTTACTATCCTCTGTTTGATTTAATTCAAAGGCCTAAAATTACTAATTAATAATCTTATATTATTGCACAATAATGATACACATATCTTATATTTCAACAAATATGAATAATTTTATTTATTATTTTATAAGCATGAGAGCTCTCCATCATAGTTATCAATCCCTTGAAAGCTTTTATTTAGTGTCATAGACTAACAACCGACTTATTCATCAAATATATCTATTGTGTGACACATCAACATTTGAATTTTATAGCGAAAAGATGCTCAAAATTTAAAGATTCATCGTGGAGCAAAGTGAAAGCGGATCAAAATTGAATCAAATCTCCAAATAAACTAGTAATCAAATCCTCTTTTTCAATTAAAAAAATAAATTTATATCAATATAGTTTTCAACTATTGAATATGCAAATAAATTCAAATTTTTATGTAACATAAAAAGTATCAAGCTAGGACTAGAGTTCACCATGAAAACGTTGCAAAATATGTTTCTAAATTAAGGCATGGAACATGAATGTTTGTGTGCACATGGATCACTAAATTGTTTAAGTTCTTAATAGCCATGGAGAGGATAGGATGAGTGCATGATTAATGAGGCCTTCTCTTTTGGGAAACTAACAATCTTGAAGGAGATGGCAGCATGTGCTCTCATTAATTTATCAACTAAATCTACCTACAACCAAAAGCATAACACCAAAAACTTGTGATTTTCTTTCTCATCATTCAAGAAATCAATGGAAGTAAGATGAACTTCATTGTGTAAGAGTTAGCACCATTAATGATCTAATCTTAAGCTGATTTAGGCTTCGCTTGTGATGAATTTTTTAGTGTTTAGTAAAGCTAGTGTAGGGAAAGTAAAATTTTAAAGTTATTGTAGAAAGCAGCTTTTTGGTATTTTTTTTTCTTTTAATAGCAAAGAAGCAGTAGTCAAACAAAAATTATGATTGTGACATGAAAAATAAAGCAATAAGAAAGTTGCCTCAAACGAAACCTTAATCTTACAAGATAGTCTCGAAGTCATTCAATCTACTCTCTAAATAGGTAAGCGTAATTATATTTAGGTTTAATTCAATGTTTGCTCACTATATTTATTTTGTTCACTTTTATCTCAATAATATATATATATATCACACACGAGAGATTATTCTGTGCGGACACCAGACACAGCTTACCATCCAGAGGCGAATCAGTTGCAACCACATCATCCAGTACCAAGCTATGATACCAAATAGGAGGTAACATAATACATTTTTATTAGGCTCTAAACAATATTCGACTTCCGTACATAATAATTCATCCTCACACACACATTTCCTCTTGAAATCTGAGTATAATTCCTCCATCTATGCTAACTAGAGAGAGAAATTTGTCACCTCTTATGTCAAATCATCTTAATGGTTATCAATCTCTATACCAATCATCAATTCCCTTTTTGTGAAGGCATTTAGCTTCCAACTGCCATATTTGACTCTTTGTGTTAGTTGTTGATCATCAAATAAATAAATCTCAACATATGATGTGATCTAATTAAGACTTCGTTCGAGATGATTTTCTTGCTATTTTGTAAAATTATTATTTGTTGTTAGAACTGAAGGTTATTGAGCAAAATTTCTCAAATAATATTGTTTGCCTCACAAATTGGAGAAAATCTCGCCAAATAAGATGAATAAAAACAACTACAATATTCATTATTGGGTTGACACGAACCTTTATTAACAAATTGCTCACAACAATTTAAAATATCTTAATAGACATTTCATTCACCCAAAAAAATCCAAGTAAAAGAATACAATGTAAGATAAATATATTATATTTAAAATATTTTGAAGTTGTTTAATTGAATGCCAAAAAATGGAGGTAATTATTTTTATGTTTCATTTAAAGCAACATAAATTGATATTAGCCACGACAACGATGATGATGAAGTGGCTATCAATGGTTGCAACAACAACAACAAGCGATAACAAGTGGCTACCAATGGCAAAGATCAGCGATGCAAAGAAAGTAATAGAAAACCACAATGACAAGCCACTATAGGCCTTTCCAATAGTGGTTGACAATTATGGTGGCCAAGCAATGGTCGCGGTGACCAGCATCAACCAACTATGACATGCGACAATGGGCGATAGCAATGATGATTTACAATATATTTAATAATCATCCAAATTAATCGATTTTGGAATGCACCAAAATAACCTAAGTGTGAAATTATCAATTTATCAAAATTTAACTTTTAATTTATTTTTCATCTTTTAATCTCTAAAAACTTGTAGTTGCATATTAAATTTTATATTAATCATCATGTCATTCTAGATTTATTCTCTTTAAATTAATCAATCCGGATAAGTAAAACACCATTTTTTTTCTAAGGATCTATTTGGGACGACTGCAATATTTCTTAAAGTTGATTGTGAAATTGTTGTAGAGAAAACAATTTCGCCAATACGGTTGCGAAAATCAACTTTTGAATTGACGTCTGAACAACAAAGCAATCAGAAAGTTATCCCATTTGATGCTCATCCTACAGTTGAACAAATAAAGAATCTATCATCCCAACAACAAAACATAATCAGTCAACATATGAAGTTGAATTGACAAACAGTAACAAATATATATTTGTTAAGAAAGCTACTTAGCTCGCCTGTGGGGCTCTGATGTTGCCGCAAATTATGTGCGATGACAGATGAGCCCGCACGCACAAATCACCACGTAACAGCACCCGCCGCACGCACAGTGGATTTTAAATCTTATAAAAATGACTTGAAATGGTTCAGAGAGAGAGAGAGAAGAGAAAATACTTACATTATTGAAAAATAAAATATTAAGACATTCATATATAATAATAGAATAATTATCATAAAAAAAAAACTAATACTAATCAGAATTCAAAGTTGTAAAAATTGGATTTTTTTCACACATTTAGAAGTAGGGTCGGGTTCGGTTTCAACCAGAAATTGATCAGATAATGTTCGACCCGACTCGTTTTTGCAAACAGGTCGATTTTTTCAACCCGAACCCAACCCGTTTCGGGTATATTTTACTATTTTTTTATTTAATTTGATTTATTTAAACATAAATCAAATTAAGGCAAGATTTACTTCAATGAAATTAAAATAAATCAAGTTTAATTTAATTTGGACAACAATATTTATTATTTTTAAAAAATATCATTAACTTATTTCATAATAATTTTTTAAAACCCTCACAAATTACTTAAAAACGATTCAAACCGAGTTAATTTCAGGTTTCCGGGTCAACCCGAATCCAATTCGGTTTTGCAAACGGGTCGAAATCCCTAACCTGAATCAGACCCGATTCAGGTTCGACTTGACCTGAACCCGAAAGTTTCGAATCGGATCAAATATTGACACCCCTGTTTAGAAGGATCAACTCCCCAGATTCCATAGGACATAATGAAGGTGTAGGGCGTATGCCCTGCCTCGCTGTATTGCATGTGGTGGAGCTGGAGCTGGAGCTCCTCTCTCTCCTTCTCCTCTCTAATATCTACACATTGTAGAGACAGAGGCCTCTCTCTCTCTCATCCCTGTCACCAACGAAGCTCCTAATGCCAAACTGGCAGTTTTAATTTCAGGAAGGAATGAGTAAAGGACAAGATTAGTCTGGGATTTGAGTGCGATTCTATTCGTTTTTTCTGCCATCCCTACCTTCTCCTACTACTTCCTTCCCAATCCCATTTCATCAACCAGTACTGAGGATGAAGAAAGTTAGCGACTTGGAGTTCATGGTTGATAAAGAGAGAGCTGACTCGGAATGCTGCAGTGGGTGTCAATCTGGATGGACTCTCTATCTTGACCAGTCGCAGTCTCAGGAGAGATTGACCGGATCTTTTCAACTAAGAACAGATGACTGTGATTGTTGGGAGGAAGAAGAAGAAGAAGAAGAAGAAGAAGAGGAGGAGGAGGAGGAGGAGGACTTGTCCATGCTCTCTGATGCTTCTTCTGGGCCACCCCAAGTCCATGAGGAAGAAGACAACATATCCTCAGGCTGCTGTGAGGATGGAAATGGCTGCCTCTGCAATGCCACTTTCCTTCCTCTAACTACAGTTGCCAGGAATAGAATAAAGAGAAGGAGGGCTGAAGAAGAGCAGCAGGGAAAACGAGATTCCTTTTTGGATGACACTGCCAGTTCTACTCTCTCCACCTTTTCCAAGGCAATATACTAATTCAACTCTCATAAACTTCTCTAGTTTTTTGAGGGAACATAAACTTACTCTTCTTCTTCTTCTTCATTTCCTCTTCGAATAGGCCACAACAAGTAGTAGCTGTGGAAGCAAGAAGCTTTTGATGGAAGATGATCACTCCTGCTGCTTCTCCACAACCCATTTCACTGTACCATAAACCTTTCATGGCTTTCTCTGCATTCTTAGCTTTAGTTAAATGAATTTTTTGATCTCTTATCCATCTTAAACAGGGGAAAACTGCATTGCCGAAGCATTTGGCTTACCTGCATTCTTCTGCAGGTAAGTATTCTCTCTTTGTATATGCTTAACAACTAGAGAATAAACACCCACTACAGCATTTTGTTCAAATTTTTGTCAATAGGTATGCGGACAAGAAGGTGAGAAGAAACTGAACTGAAGAAAGGCAAAGAAGATGTGTACAAATCTTCAAGATCCCTCTATGGACTCTTCTAAGTTTTTTTTATTAATTTTTCATTATCAATGTTCTTTTCTTTCTCTTTTCTTTTATTCAGTCCCCACTTTTTCGCCTGTTGATCCAGTAGGAAAAATCCAGAGCAAGAAAAGAAATGAGGCAAAAAGCTCCTGCTTTCTCTTTTGTCTAGTTCTTTTGTCATGAATGGAGGTAACAAATTGACGTTTCTTGGTTCTGTTCATATTCAAACTCAGCCACAGCTGAGTGTCCAATTCTCTCTTATAATTTTAAATAACTTACCTACCTCCATACAATGCAACATATATAATGATAAGCAAGAAGACTTATGAACAAAAATGTTACCTATGAATGCTAACTACTTCCTTATTCTCATGCTTAACTAAGGC
Organism: Dendrobium huoshanense; assembly: GCA_016618105.1. Taxonomy (NCBI): domain Eukaryota; kingdom Viridiplantae; phylum Streptophyta; class Magnoliopsida; order Asparagales; family Orchidaceae; genus Dendrobium; species Dendrobium huoshanense. The sequence continues at coordinate 5,396,318 of CM028342.1, read as the reverse complement.
TCAGTTTGGATTGACTTTTTTTATTGTTTCTTACAATACAAAAATTTTAATTTTTTAATTAAAAAATTGCTTTAAAAAACAATAAGAAAATCATCCCAAACGAAGCCTAAACCTTAAGCTCAAATGAAAGAGAAATTAGTACACAGTGCTGCTATAATTTTATAAAAGAAAAATCAAATGCTGCTAAATTTACCTGGTAGAAAGTAGGGGTATGAGCTGGCAAAGTGACAAGATCAGAGTGTAGTTGTCACGTCCATGACCAGGTTGTCCTGTGACAACATAGTTTTATATCTACCATTAATGCAACAGATATGCAGAGATTACTTTCATGGAACTCTGGTTCAGGCTTCATTTGTTTCTGCAGCAAGCTGATTGCAAGGTCAAATTATTAGGTGCGGACACCGAATGTCGTTCAGAGCTCAATAAAAATGCGCCACATCACCCCTACTCAGTACCGCGGCTCGGTACTGAGCTTGGTACTGGATGACGTAGTTGCACCTGATTGGCCTCTGAATGATAAGTTGTATCCAGTGTCCGCACAGAATAATCTCTCGATTGCAAGAGGCATGTTGAGGTTACCCATACTCAAGCATGACGCAGTTAATAATGGCTAAGAAGATACCCTTTAGAGTACTCATGAGCTGGCCTCTAATTTCTCTCTTCCGGAAAATTCAAAGAAACAATAAGTAAATGTTGGGTGTGGAATAGAGAACAAATAACTTACTATTTGAGTATTTGTGTCTTATATTTCAGAATGACTATTGAAATAAAACTTGGTTCTATATTTTGATGAACCTAAGCAGAATACAGGTTTGGTGTCATATGGAAATCTAAATGCCAAAGAAAAATCTCAGAATATCTCAGCGAAGTAAAGGTTTTTCTAGTTCTAGTTCTGTCTGCTATACTGCTCTCCCAATAAAGAGAGAGAAAGTAATATAAAAGAGAGATCATGTGAAAGCTTGGAATGTTCACCCATCTCCCTCTCTCTCTCTCTCTATCCATTAATTATTTAATGTCTCTACAAAACACAATGACCAGAGGAACTAATTATAATCTTCTGAAAGTGCAAAACTCAGAGAAAAAAATATTATTATTTCTGCTTCTCCTCACTCCATCATAATGGATGATATTATAATAGATACAGAAGCAACATCACCATGTTCCCATTCTCCCCATTCACTGCCAACTCATCGGTTAAGGGCCTAAGGCTTTCTCCTACTCAGGCAGAATGAGTACCTCCTACAGAACAAAAACCAGAGAAGGGGCCTTATCTAATATTTCCCTTCTTCTTCATCTTCTTAAGTTCTTCTGTAACAATTTGCGCAAACTTCAAAGCTGCAGCACATGTGTGCCAATACAGCATAAGGGCACATGCAAACACGTGCAGCAGGCCGCATGCACACAATTGCACATGTGCACACGTGCACACGTACATGGTTGATCTTTTCAAGGCTTGAGACCCCCATGAAAAGATACAGAAGGGCTCAGTAAGTCCTTGCTTTTATTAGGATTTAATAAGCAGTTTGTTTAACCAATGGTTATTATGCAACTTGTTCACAAAGTTTACTATAAATGCCACAATGAAAAAGGAAACCTATAATGTATACTTATGGTGTCATTGTACCTGCTTAAGTACAATATTTGTTAGAAAATGACAAGATAATATAGCTCCAGCACAGCTTTTAGCTAATAAAATTATGCTTAATTTAGAATCTTTCATTACTGTTATTTTTTCATAAGTTCTGCTTGGCTTTATTATATTTGTTGCATTTTTTTAAACTTCTATGATGAGAAGCTGTTATTTTAAACTAAAACTTCATTTGAGACGGCTTTCTTACTGCTTCTTAAAGCAACTTTTCAGTAAAAAAAAAATAATTTTTTTACTAGAAAGCTGCTTTAAGAAGCAGTAAAAAAGTCATTCCAAAAGAAGCTTAAATCTACTCAAATATTATACAAAAAGATCAAGTCTTTATCCCACTATGTGGGCTCGGTTACATGAATCATTTTTCTTCATTATGTCTTGGTAAGAGTCAAAATCTCATTTAAATCTAATAAAAAATGTTATATCTAATATTTTCCAATCAAGCCTTTTGAAGTCTACCTCAATCATCCTAAATATAGGCCAAATCTAATGCATTTACTCTTCTAATCGGATTATCAGAAGGCCGACATTTTATGTGACAAAACCATAATAATTGTAAGGAAATTATTGTACTTTTTTTAAGAGAAAAAATTTATAATATTCACAACTTTTTAAAAATCTACTTTCTCGTAGTAGTTCTATCATTACTTCTGAAGTTAATTTCAGTCACCCCAAATAGGTTTAACCAAAAAATATTGCACATGTACAATGCCCAGTTACTAATGGCTTCCTGTATACGCTATGATTCCTTCAGCTCGTGTAACCATTTACCCTTGTTTGATTGTTTCCCATCATTAAATATAATTTAATGCTAGCCTGTTCTGAATTCTGATACAAATAAGGGCGAACTATTTATTTATTTATTAACTATAATTTAATGATAGCTTATTCATCTAAAGGTAAATTATTGAAAACAAAATGAAGAGGGTATAAGCAAATGAATACTTTTTTCAACACATGCATATATTCATTTTTTTTTAAATGGCGTGGTTTAATCTCAGCCTCAAGATTCAAATTTAACAGAAAACGGACTACAGCAGAATCAAAGATTAACACATTCCAATTAAGATTGTGTTCAAAGTTAAATAATAGCAACAATGCGCTCAACCCTAATTTTTTATGTTTAATATAACAATTAAAAGAGGTGATCCTCTTATTTAAGTGACTTGTGAGCAAACAATTTTTGAGAAGAAGACGAACAACAACGAAACAATTTTTATTTGATGAAAGACGAACACAGGCAAGCAAGATATAATGAATCTTCAATCCGAGAGGAAGATCCGGCCCTCCCAATTCCTAGTTGGCGGCTAGAGCCCAAGTACCAAAGAGAGATAAAAAATTTCAGCCAAATTCAAGATGGCCCAACCCTAGGAAAACAAATTATTTAATGCATACAATCCAAAAGAAAATCTCTAAACATACCCTACTTTCAAATTTTCCTCCTAAACTCCTCATAAATCATTCCTAATCAGAACTTTTGGACTTTGTGGTTTGAGCGGCACGAGCAGGAGGTGGAACTTCTCCACCTCTGTTACACGTGAGCCGGTCTCGTATGGACCGGCTGGACCAGTCCAATGGACCGATCTAACAAGAACCCACTTCTAAAACAATCAGGCTACTTCTAATGGAAGTCGTAAGCCCCGAACCAATTCAATTAAACTGACAACTTCTAAATGAAGTTATAACTCCCCAAACTAAATCAATTATTGGGTATTCTAATAGATGTAAACCCCAAAACCCAATAAAACTAAAACTTCCATTTAACCAATTTAGTTTACATGGGATCCTTAAGAGAAGGCAACTCATAACTGCTAATTAGATTCCCTGTACACTACGATCAACAGTTGTTAGTGTTGTTAGATTGAAACATACGGCATACCCAGGACGATGGAACAATGAGATCTTGATCGAGTTTAGCTCTATTTTCCCCCATAACTGAGACTAAAATACCTAAAAAGTATTCATCCTTAATCGATAGTTCTCTCTTACGCGTTAAAAGGGATAATTAACTATGAGTGATTGCGCTCATGGGAAGTAAGAACCTAGATCTAACTAAACCCTGACACTACTCTCAGAGAAAATATGGTTAACAACAATCTGATTTAAGGAGAATGAATCCTCTATCTGTAAAGCGGGATTCATGCCAACACGCCATTTTTCTTGAGCCAACACGAACACAAGTAATAACTCCTGCATATATATGACTTGAATATAAACATTATTAACCCCTTTCTTTTCTAGAACTCTCCATAGCACTTCTCTTGGAACTTTATCATATGCGTTCTCTAAATCAATAAATATCATATGTAGATCCCCTTATTCTCTCTATATTTCTCCATCAAACTCTCAATAAATGTATAGCTTCCATAGTAGTTCTACCCGGCATGAATACAAATTGATTTTGAGAAACATTAGTATCACGCCGCAACCTATGCTCCATAATTCTCTCCCATAGTTTTAAAGTATGACACATTAACTTAATTCCTCTATAATTCACACAATCTTGGACATCACCTTTGTTCTTAAAAATAGGACATTTTACCCATACATCAAAATTCCTAAATCCTTTTCAACATGTTGCCCTAAGCTAAACTACTAAATCAATCATCACAGACATCTTTGGGTTCCTCCTTTGGGATAGATTCATCTTTTCTGAAATAAACAAAGATCTGAAGAGGCAAATACACTTTCAAAACTAGAAGGCAAGGATAAACATTATCCCATGTTAACCAACCATTTCTTATAAGAATAAAATAGCGAATCCACTGGATGCATTTTCTCCAACTACTTAAAAATACACAAACAGCTATGCTTCTTGATACTGCTAGGGAATTTAGCTCAGTCTATCAGCTTCATGACATTTCCTGTTTTCTCTAGGAAATCAAGCTTACTCATGAACTTTCCTGTCACTTTTCAAAAGGTTTCTACATACTACAGAATATAGGTAAGGTTACAGCATATCTTCGACATTAAATGAACTTCTTTGGTTCTGTTTCAAAAAAAGCAATGTTTCCAAAGCGTTAACCGTGATGCAATGCACAAACATTTTTTTCTTCAATACATAAAACATAAAGCAAATCGACGTTTTTACTAAATAGAGCGCTCGAGTGTTGGATATTATACATCCATAGATTATGTGCATTTAATATTTATTTACTTAACCAAACATAAACCACACCAAGTAATAAATTTTTAGCAAATATAACGATAAATTCAATAATAGTAATTTCAAATAATTCTAAAACAAAAAAAGAATAAAAATATAAATAATATAAATAACTACCTGATGTAAAAATACTTAAAAATTAAGAATATGTGTGTGAGATTGAGTGACCAAATAAAGACTAAGAGGCAAATATAGCATGAAGCAAGAGAGTGTGAATAAGAGGCATCGACAAGCATTCTCGAGAAAAAGCTTGTGAGTGAGAAGTTATTAGCACCAGTAACAAGAACTAGTGAAAAAGTACATAAAAACTATAATGGGGAGTGAGGATGAAGAGAAGAACAACAAAAAAATTACTAGCAAGAGAATGGAGAACTGATAACCAAAAACTCCATTACTAAGATAAATAATGAGGAGCAAACAATGAGTCTAATTATTCTGGCAAAAGCTAAATCAAATCATGAAATTAAACCAAGATTTTTCTATGATCAAGAATCAAGCGTATACTGCTACGACGCTACTAGGTGAAGTGGTGTCATATGCTCATTTTTTTGTGAGCTTGCACTTCACAATCAAGCAATATGCAGGGCAAGCGCATCGTTTCACTTTGCTCCTAAAGCGTGTTTTTCACAATACTGTGCAGGAGTACAAATGTTATGTTCTTCAATACTGTGGGCTCCGAAAATTCGGCCCCGGCCTCCGCTCGCTCTTCTTTTATTCGGCGAGGGAGTTTTAACGAATTAAGTTCCGAGGTAAATTTTGGAAGGCAGATGGGTTTGTAGATAAGACACTACCCAGAGATTTCGCTCTCATTTTGCGAGGACTTTATGATCTGAGTTCTGGTTTCCTATAGGCGCAAGCCCCTATAGTTAATTACCCCTCTCGATCTCGAGAGAGAACTTTCGATTAAGGCTAGTCGTCAATCAGATACGTATAGAATACGTGTTATCTGGCATATAGTAGCAGCAATGGATTTGAGATTGGAAAGATTGGATATTTGTAGAATTTAGATTTGAAAATTGGGTTTGGATTTGGGAATTTGGGAAATGTTTGGAAAGTTTGATATTTAAAATAGAAATTTCACCATCGTGCACTTAAAGCGGATGGTGGGGGAATGGATGATAGACCCGATCAAGATCCCATGGTTCCGTCGTCCCGGGCCATCGTGGTCCCTGGTCTACTTAGTCAGAGGAGGTAGTCGACCCAACCTGACAGAAGGATCCTTGTCGGCAACCATGGGTTGCTTCGTCCAAGGGGACCTTGTAGACCGGGGTTGAATGTTTGTCTAAGGGGACAAATTTGAATCCACCTTAGCTAACAGAGGGCTTTGAGCCCTATCAATCATATCCTATTGATTCATATCTCAAGGATTTAACACCATTAAGGAGCGTATTGGCTCTGGCCATAACCGCTGTCTGTGGTGCCATTTGGCGGCAAAACCACTCGGTTCAGAGGGCCCCGGGTCATAACCGTTTACCTGCAGTGCCATTTGGCGGCGAAACTGCCGGTTAGAGGACACGTACCACGTCCTTACTGGCAAGAGATTGTTTGAGAATGGATCCTAGTGATATTTTTGACTAGGCATTTTGCTCTTTGTGAGCTGAAGTTGATTTTAATTTGTCCACCTCGACAAACTGTTGCGGATGGTGGATGAATTTTGCTTTAAGTGGTTAATGGGTTTATTTCAATTTTAAATATTTTGGAATTTGGGATTTGTAGAATTTTTGGAGTATTTGGATGACGTTTGAAAATTATTTGGAAACCCCTCCGGTTGAGATCTGCATTCAACACGGCCATCATCGAGGTGTTTGGGGTCATTTCCATTTAAGGCTTGAACCTTGTCAACTCTGTCGGGGTGTCGACAGAGGATCGGGCTTCGTAGGCTTTATACCCTTATTAGTGAATTCATATTGTTGTAGGCCTTGAAGGCCTAATATGAATGTATTAAGATAAATATGACGGTCGCCACAACCGTATATTTGTTTGTTGGTTCGAACCCTGTCGACTTCCATTGACCCGTATAGAAGGATCGGTTTCGAACCTGAATTCACTTGTCAACCCGCGCAGCATCCCTAGACGTCACGTGTGTACCAATAACACGCTCGTCGGGGCCCATGCGGGTTTTATAATTATTTTTACCCCCTTTTAGTGTACCTATGTGTATACAATTTATAGTGCACGTGTAGGGGTACTTTGAAATAATTGTAGACGCCTTCTGTCTGCTTGTACGAATGTTGCAGATCCGGTGGCGTGGCGTAGCAGCTTCTGAATTAAGTTGTTCGCTGCTTCATACAGGTAGACTGTCGTGCACTATTTATTGATTTTCGTAGGCGGGTCATAGTGCACTAACTAATCTCCTGCCTTGGGTCGTAGGAGCTTGCACTTGTCGTATTCTCCGTGCATTTTGTTGTGGTCTTTGATATTTTCAGTACATTCGCCACTGGTGCATGTAGGTAGGTAGATGTATTTATTTACATATTGAAATTGACTTCAGGATACTGCATTTACTGAAGTCTTTTCACATCTACACATAAATGACATGTTATACATACATCCGTATTCGTAGAAAGATTGTATGTATTGCAGATCTTTTTTTTTTATGGAGACTAAATTAGATGTATAGGGGTCTCCTACAATAACTCGTAGGAGCTCCTCAGTTTCATCATTTGTAGGATTAGATGCATTTGCTTGTATCCTGATGCGGATTATAATTCATGATCACATGCGTTGTACATCGGTCTTCAAACACCAGTAATGAACAACATCTTTTATGAATGACTTTTTAGATACACCTTGATAGATCAAGCTACTATCGCGGTGCTTCTTGATCTATTTGTGATCCAACCATAATTCTTTCCAAATTGTTGTTGACCACTATTGTTATTTGCAAGAGGATTAGTGCATTCATGTCTTTAGAAATTATTCTGAGTCATTCAATTGCTTGGGTTTCATCATCAATTATATGTGAATCGCCTTGCATATGAGCTAAATGGAATGTCCTTATGCCTCAATTTGTGATTAGATCACACATCCTTATGATTGTTCATTGCTTGTAGGCATGTTATAATTGTGAACTTTTCTTGTCTCCCCACATTGTTTGCAACATGTATGAAGAGGTCACTTGCATCTTTCGTTTGATCATGAGAAAGTTGTATCCATTGATAGCTTGCATCATTAAACTTAATGATTGGTACTTGTGATCTTTGGAATGATCATACATCCATTGAATTAGAGTTTGATTCTCTAATCATGGTTTAAATTTAAATCCACAAGTCATTATCATTAAGTTTATGTCATTTGCTTAGTATTCAAATCAAAGCTCAAGTATAGTTCATCACCATTTGACATGGGATGTGAGTGACGATATTAATATTATTGCCAATTGGAGATTTGCAACTTAGTTGACACATATTTCATGAATCAACCTTTTAATATTCATTTAGAGCTTTATAGGTTGATTTATGGATAGTTTGCCAAACAACTTGCAAGTCTATTGATTGCTATTCAAAGATTGATCAAATATCATATGATGAGTTCATTATGATGATCCAAAAGCTTACACAATGACTTTGTCATTAAATCACTAGCTCTTGCAAATTTTCTCATTAAGATTCTTCATTCCAATTGAAGTGATGACTTCTTAATAATTCATTGAAAATTTCATGGCATTATTCAAGTCAACCACCTTGTGATTGTTCATTTGAGTTCAAGTACAACCTTTGTATTTATTCACTTGGGTCCAATACTTATTGATTGATTCAAGTTTGATTTTAAGATCATTGATCACTTGATTTAGAAATGAGTTCCATGCTGTCTCATAAAGTTCGAGCCTTGTCTCCTATGGTCCAACTCAAGTTCTCTTGAGTTCAAATGGCTCTTTTGAATCACATGAGATTCAAAGTCAAGTCTTATTATAGTTCAAGTTTATAAGTCCACATCAAAGTTCTCTTGGGTCCATGTCTTGTTCAAGTTCGAGTTCAAAATAAGTCCTTCGCATGAGTTCAAGTGGTCCTTGTAGTTGTTCCAAACTACAATCTTAAGTACAAATTTCTTTTTGCATTTGTTCTTTTGATTTCAACCAAATTCTTTTATATTTTTTTTAAATTCATTTGAATTTAAAGCTTATTTTGTTCAAAAAAGTCCACAAGTCCAAGCTCTTTTTGTTCAAGTCCTTGGATTTTCAATCCAAATTTCGGCAGCCTCCCGGCGTCTCCCCCGTTTAGGGGAAAAACCAAGAGGCAACCATTCCCATCGACGCTACGTGAGCGCTTCAGGTAGGTGTCAAAATGACACCGCGGTCGCGAATGAAAATTTTTTTATCCCCGCCTGCTACGTGAGCATTTAAGGGTTTTTATGTTTGTTTATTATAAGAAGAAAACATGTTAGAAATAAGCAGGGTTTCCCCCCTCTACACCACGTGGGCGTTCGGGGGTACTTATGTAAACATAAAGAAAACACACATTTTTTTTTATCCCTTTCGCCGCAAGCGTCGCACCGGTTTCCCACCCTAAACGCTACTTGAGCGCCTCGGGGGTTTGCCGGCTCGTTGCAAGCTTTGAAGAGGGATCCTTAAATCGTCGCAAGCATCGCACCGGTTTTCCACCCTAAACGCTACGTGAGCGCCTCGGGGGTTTGCCGGTTCGTTGCAAGCGTCGATAAAAGAACCTTTTTTTATTATAATTAAAATAATTAATTATTATTAATGATAATTAATTATCATTAAGTATAATTAATAAATATTAATTATAATTAAAGTTATTTATAAATTATAATTAATTTATAACGAATAATTATAATTAATTAATTATGATTAGAATAATTAATTATACTTAATAATAATTAATCATATTTAATTATTAATGATAATAATTAATTATGATTAATTATAATTAATATAAACCAATTATAAAAATTATAATTAATTTATAACTAATTATAATTATTTTATAAATTAATTACATAAAAAAATAACATTAATTTGTTATTATTATAATTGATAACATAACTTATTATTATTATTATAAATAACAATAATAACATAAGTAATTGTTATTATTGTAATTATACTTAACAATAAACTTAAGTATCAATTATAAAAATAACAATAATACAATAGTAATTAATAATAAAACATAATTAATTACATATATACCTAATAACCTAAAGAAATTGGGCAGGAGTTGGCTGGGGGCTCGGGAAGGAGAGGGATCGGGCAAGAGGAAGGCTTCGGGTAGAGCAGGGAGGTGGAGGTCGGCTCTACAGGTAAGGGTTATGCTTCCTCTCTCTCTCTCTCTCTCTCTCTCTCTCTCTCTCTCTCTCTCTCTCTCTCTCTCGGATTGAAGAAGAAAGGGGCAGAGGCTACGGGAGGTGTTCGGACGGGTTTGCGTGAGAGCTGGAGTCGGGCAGATGTAGGAGATGGATCGTGAGGTTTGATTGAGGCTTGCTTGGGGTCGGTCGGAGAACAGAGGAGGAGATCGGCGAAATGGAGTGGAGTCGAGAGCAGCTCGGGAAGAAGAGTTCTCGTGTGTGGAAGAGCAGCGAATGAGGGGGTTCGGTCGTGGAGAGTGGAACGAGCAGCCGGAAGAGTGGAGGTTGGGTCGGTATTTAACGAAGGGAATGAGTCTCCTCGAGCGGGGTTTGAGTAGGAAACACGGAGAAGCGACGCAACGGCGCCGAGCTACAGGAATTCAGCGCGATTTCGTGCAGGATTCCCGGGGAACCGAACTGAGTCGTCGTATACGAGGTATGAAGGATTTCTTGCGAGTTTTGCGGAGCTTCTCTACGGGATATGTGGATCCAACGGGGTATAGGTATGTACACGGGATTTTCATTTTTCTTGTGCTGGTTAATGCTTAGAGGTCAACAAATGCCCCCAACAAATGTGGTACGCGTCTAGAGCGAATCACGTTTGTTGTAAGCTTTTTAACCCTATGGATCTCTAGATATTTGTTCTAGATGTCACACTAGGGTTTTCATTTAGTGGATCTCCAAAAATTTGCTTGGATGTCACACTAGGATTTTCTTTAGTGGATCTCCAAAAATTTGTTTGGATGTCACACTAGGATTTTCTTTTTCTATAGATCTCTTCAATATATCAATAGATGGTTCAGATACTGACTTCTTTTGCCTTGTGTTTTGTGCTGCGGACATTGATGAAGAAGTACCTGATTTGTCTTTGTTGACTTGTCAGGTGATTTTTGTACCTTCGGCCCTACGCTTCTAGCTTTGGCAGGCTTGTTGAAGGAGTAGATGCCAGTGACCTAAACCCTTAGGTTTGTATTAGGTCGATGGCAAGAAGTCATCGGTCCAGAGCTTTGTGCATAACGGACTTGTTGATGACAGAATCCACTTAGTTCAGCCTAGGGCTTTTCATGAACTTTGGGATAATTTTCTTCGGTCCTTTGCTTTGTGCTTTGACGGACTTGTTGAAGAAAAATTCCTTCGATCCTCGCTTTGTGCTTTACGGATTTGTTGAAGGATTTGCAGGTTCTGGATCAGATGATAGTACCGAACGTAGGTAGTATCTTGATCCTTAACCTCTTGAGAAGACTTTAATCTGAATCACTCGAGTTCATCAGATCAGGAGAGCTGGGATTTGACAGCTCTTCGTCCTCTGGTTGCTGAAATGAGGGTTCCTCTACTGCGGCCTTTCTTATGGCTTGTTGAGTAGACGGAGCTGCCAGCGATCCGGCCATATTTGGGCTTGTTGGATCCGACCTCTTACACCCATTCAGACTTCAGACTTGAGCAATGGAAATTGCGCTTCCCAATGCTGATTTTGATGAAGTTGGTAGATTTGGAGTCATCCTTTGTGGTTGCAGATTTTAGAGCCTACGAACATTAGGTGGTTGTTCGAGACTTATCCTTCCACTAGAACTTTGATTCTCCAGTCATTTGGGAGAATTTTGTAGACTAAGATCACTTGAACTTGTCGAGTCAAATTTGCCTTCGTACTTCCTACAGTCTCTACTGACGGGTTGACGAAGTGGGGGTTCCGCTACTACGGCCTTTCTTATGGCTTGTTGAGTAGACGGAGCTGCCAGCGATCCGGCCATATTTGGGCGTGTTGGATCCGACCTTTTACACCCATTCGAACCTTAAGCTTCAGGCTGTCGAAAGACTTCAAGCTTCTTCGGCTCAATTTTGTAGGAGTGTGTAGTTACAAAAGTCTCTTTCTTGACTTTTGAGTCTTGGTTTGTTGGAGAAGACGGTGTTGTCTCTAACTCTTGAAAGACCACCTGCATATACTTTGAAAAAGAAATATTTGTATTCTTTAGCACAAAAGAATATCTGGATTGATAATTTTAAATATTTATTCGGGGATCTCGGCACGCAGCGCGATGTCGACCTGAATAAATATTTAAAATGTCCCCTGTCTCGCAGGGACATTTTAAAATGGAATAGATTTGGAATATAAAATTTTAAATATTCATTTGGGGATTTCGGTGTATAGCACAATGTCGACCCAAATGAATATTTAAAATGCCCCCTGTCTCGTAGGGACATTTTGGATAGGCTTTTTGTCTTTAAGATTTTAAATATTTATTTGGGGATCTCGGCACGCAGTGCGATGTCGACCCAAATAAATATTTAAAATGCCCCCAGTCTGATGGAGGATTTTGAAATGCGTTCTTGCTACACAAGAGAATTTCAAAATATGAGTAAACATGCATTAATAAATATGCATATAAAATTTTGATTATCACAAAATACATCAGATATGGAATTTTCATGCATGATATTTCTTTAAGTGTCGACCGTTGATTGGCGGCATAGGTCTCTGACCGTTCAGATCGATCAACTGATATGCTCCTCCTTGGTACACCTTCTCGATGACGAAGGGACCTTCCCAATTGGATACGAATTTGCCACCGATTTTTCGATGTGGAATGATTGGTCTTCTCAGCACTAGGACCAATTCCCCTTCTTGAAATGTTCGAGGGCGCACCATACGATCGAAGGATTTTGTCATTCTTCCTCGGTAGATTTCCAGGTTTTGTTGAGCTTGTAACCTGAGTTCATCGAGTGCATCAAGCTCTTCCATTCTGAGACGGGTATTTTGCTCTTGAGTGAGATCGTTCTGAATTGCTACCCGAAGTGACGGTAGTTCGATCTCCAATGGTAATACGGCTTCAACACCGAACACCAATGAATAAGGAGTGGCTTTGGTTGGGGTTTTGTAGGTTGTACGATAGGCCCATAGAGCTTCTGTCATCTTCGTATGCCACTCTCTTTTGTTCTTGGTGAGGATCTTCTTCAATAACTTCACCAACGTCTTGTTGAAAGCTTCTGCCAATCCATTCGCCCTTGGATTGTATATGGATGAATACCGCCAATTGATTTTATGCCGATCAACGAACTTATAGATTTTTGTACTTTTGAATGCAGTACCATTGTCTGAGATTATGCGGCGTGGCACACCGAATCTGTAGACTACATTGTGGGTGAAGAAATTGATCACATGCTCGGATGTGACATCTCTGAATGGAGCTGCTTCTGCCCACTTGGAGAAGTAGTCCGTCGCTGCCAGAATAAAGCGGTGTCCCGCTGATGACGGTGGATCTATTGGCCCGATTATGTCTGTGCCCCAGCATTCAAATGGCCAGGATGCTACTGTTGGATGCAGAGGATTTGGCGGTTGATGTATAACATCACCGTGGATTTGACATTCATGGCACCTCTTAGAGTGGTCGATACAATCCCTCACCATAGTTGGCCAATAATAACCCATTCTCTTGATTTTAGTGACCATTTTGGGACCTGACTGATGTGCTCCACAAAGCCCTTCGTGGATTTCTGCTACCACTTTATCAGCTTCCTTGGTCCCCAAGCACCTTAGCCACATTTGATCAAAAGCTCGCTTGTATAGCGTATCATTGACAAATGCGTATCGCAACGCCCTTTTACGAATTTATGCGGCCATAGACTTTTCTATCGGGAGTTTGTTTTCCTTAAAGTAGTCAATGAATGGCTGTCTCCAATCATTTTCAACTTCAATATCTAAACAATGCCACCACGATTCTGAAGTTTGACTAGCTTTATGTCTCTTGGCCATATGATATTCTTCTGGATAATTCTCCATAACGATCTGATGGAGAGGTTGAGGGTCACTTGGAGTTTCATCCTGCTGACTTGAATATGAAATTCCTTCTGCCCTCGGGAATTGTAATAGAGCGGGCTCCAAGACTCTACGAGTGTAAACCCCGATGAATATAGGCCTCTCCTCGTTGATGTTCGTCATTTCTTTGGCTAATTTAGCCAGACAATCTGCTTTAGCATTCTGTCCTCGAGGAACTCGAGCCATTTTGACATTTGGTATTTATTTCAGAAGCTCGAGGGTTCGCCGATGGTAATGGGCCAATTCGACTTTCCCAATCTTATAAATACCGAGGACCTGATTTATTATAAGCTGAGAATCACCAAAGATTTGGAGATGTTGGATTCTGACATCGATCGCAATCTCCAACCCTGCTAACAGAGCTTCGTATTCGGCTTCGTTGTTGGTCCGAGGTTCAGTCAAGCTGAATGAAAATCTCATTATGCCTCCCTCGGGTGCTATGAAAATGAGACCGATGCCGGCTCGGGCTCTTGTAATATTTGGAGGTCGGACTGGTCTAATCGACGATGCTCCGTCGAAGTACATTTCCCAGAATGGTAGCCTTTCATTCTCCTCAACCTGCATCATTTGCTCATCGGGCAAATCATCATTTAGTGGAGAATCAGCCGGGATTGGGTGTGCAGCAAGAAAATCTGCCAAGGCTTGTCCTTTCACCGCCTTTTGTGGCATGTATGTGATTTCAAACTGCAATAACAATACTGCCCACCTGGCTAGACGACCTGTCAACGCTGGTCTTGTCATCAAGAACTTCAGCGGATCGATCTTTGATATCAGTGTGATTTTATGGGATAGCATATAGTGGCGGAGTTTCTGAACTGCAAAAATCAGCGCCAAACAATGCTTTTCAATTGGGGAATAACGGCTTTCTGCTCCAATCAACCTTCGACTGATGTAGTAGAGTGCATTTTCTTTGCCTTCTTCATTATTCTGGGCCAATAGTGCTCCGAGGGACTCTTCTAGTGCTGCTGTATACAGTATAAGAGGCTTCCCCGGAATTGGCGCTGCTAGAATGGGCGGATTCAACAGGTATTTCTTGATACTATCAAATGCTTCCTGGCATTCTGCGTCCCATTTGAAACGGACATCTTTCTTCATTAGCTTTGAAAATGGCTGGCACCTACCCGATAGATTTGATATAAATCTCCGAATGAAAGCCAGTTGTCCTTGCAACGAGCGAAGCTGTCGAAGGTTCCTTGGTGGTGGCATCTCCGTGATCGCCTTAATTTTGTTGGGGTCGATCTCTATACCTCGATGACGAACAACGTACCCCAAGAATTTGCCGGAGGAGACCCCAAAAGCACATTTGAGAGGATTCATCTTCAGATCAAACCTTCTGATTCTCTCAAATACGATTCTGAGATCTTTTAAGTGATCATTTCGGCCAAGACTTTTAACAACAAGATCATCTACATAAAACTCGACCTTCTGATGTATCAAATCATCAAATATATGAGTCATCGCCCGTTGGTAGGTGGCACCAGCGTTCTTCAGGCCAAAGGGCATGACTGTGTAGCAGAAAATCCCGATGGGCGTCCTAAACGATGTATGTTTTTCATCCTCGGGCGCCATCTTGATTTGATTGTATCCTGACGACCCATCCATGAAGGAGAACATGTCGTAGTTGGAAGTGTTGTCCACTAGGAGTTCGGATACAGGAAGTGGAAAATCATCTTTTGGGCACGCCTTATTGAGGTCCCTAAAGTCAATACAGACACGAATTTGCCAGTTCTTCTTCTTCACTGGGACGATATTGGCAATCCAATCGGCGTACTTTTCTTCTCGGATGAAGCCTGCCTCTATTAATTTCTTTGTTTCAGCAATCACTTGTTCTTCAATCTCCAATCTCATTCTCCTTGGAGCTTGCTTGACGGGTGCTACATCCGGTTTGATTGCTAATCTGTGAACTGCTACGTCAGGGGATAAGCCAGGCATCTCAGCATATGTCCAGGCAAAGCAGTCCCTGAATTCACAAAGGAGTTCTTTTATTTCTTCTATTTGTTCTTCGGGTAGGAGAGAACTAATGAAGGTTGGGCGAGGATCCTCCTCAGTCCCCAAGTTGACTTCTTTTAGCTCATCCATAGTGGCTGCCTGTCCACCATCTTCAAGCTCTTCTGGTGCAGGCTCGGCTTCTACGGGCTGCTCATCATAATCCTCAGCCTCGTATGTCTCTTCAACATCACCATCTTCGGATTCAATTTCCACGCATGTGATGGCACGACAAATCTCTTTCCGGAGAAATTTTCTTTTGATGAATCCAATACCTTTATATGCGTCTGTATCCTTCTGCTGTAACGGACGCGGACTCCTTCCATACCAGAGGCCCAAACTTGTACGAAGTTGTCTCTTGGTGGTAGGAATATTGACTTGCTTTCGTAGCATTCTCTGAATATTTTTGGTATTGAACCTAGGTAGCCTCGTAGGAAATAACTCTTCAGAATCGAGGATCATGCAATCCCAATCATGATTCTCCTCTTCACGAACTCCCGTAGAATATAACACATTCTTTGGAATAGTCCTATTTTTACGGGGAGGCAGATAGAGGGTGGCGAGTTCTTCAACTTTATGCACCTCGCGCGGAATAATTTCTTTGAAATGTTGTAAAGGAACACGCGTGACTACGAGTACACTATCTGAAATTGATAGGCTGTCAATTCTTCTAGAGAACACATTCTGCACCGTGTTCATGTAAATGGAGTCGTAGTCATAATCATCATTTGAAAATTCGACCTGCCTGCTCCATTCATCCGTTGACTGGCACACTTTCCGAGATTTAGCAGGAGTAACATCATCTTCATCTGTGTCACTCCCAAGATGTGGTACATGCTTCTTTTCTTTTGGAATGGTCGGCGCTTTGGGAAGAGTCGGCACTGCCTTCTTTCTCCCCATCTGTTTCTTATCACCTTCCTGTTCAGGTCGCTTTATACTCTTCGAATTTGATGTTTTAGCTTCGAGAGAGCTCGAAGACTTTTGCTTCTTTGGCATGAAGTAGCGTGCATCTTCATAAACTGTTGCTTCATGAACTGTGAAGGGTTGAATGTCACCAGAGATCCTGAACTCTTCTCCATCTTTGAGATACTTCATACACTGGTGTAGTGTTGACGGGATAATGCCATATTCATGCAACCAGGGACGACCTAGTAGCGCCTTGAATGAAGTATCCGCATCAATCACATGTAACTTAGCTTCTGTATGGAGCTCTCCAAATACAAGAGGGAGCATGAATGATCCAAGGGTCTTCTGCCCTTTCTCATTGAAACCATGCACCATCAGCTTATCTGGTCCGAGGTGTTCTACATCAAGGCAGAGGGATCTCAGTGCTTTCAAGCTTATCAGATTCACGGAGGATCCAGGATCGATTAGGATTCGACTGATAATCAGCTTATCACTCTCTGCAGTAACATACAGAGGACGATTATGATCTGCAGTTCCGAGCATCATGTCTTCTTCGGAAAAAGTAATGAATGGCTCATTTCGAGTTTGCAGAACCTCAGTCAAACTACGTTCAGCAAAATACGCCTCGTATCTTTCGGGATCTTTGAGAGCCTGAATCAGAGTCTCCCGAAGGTCTTTAGACATCACCAAAGCATCGTATATGCTGAGCTGTGCTGGAATTTTTCTTAAATGAGACAAGATATTATAATCTATCCCATTGGCTGAAGTCTTCTTTTTCTTAGGATCTTCAGGGATAATGTCATCGTTGATAATTATCTCTTTCTTCTTATCTTTGTTGGAGACCCCTTTCTTCGGTGGAGGCGGTAGTATCTTGCCGCTTCTTAACTGCACTTGAATAATCTCCTCCGGTTCAGAGTCATTTAACTGAGCATTTTCTTCAGAATCAGCCATTGTTGCATCTAGGGACTCATTTGTTGATTCAGAATCACCACCCAGGTTTACATGTCCCATCCGAGATGCTATGCTAGGGTCTGATTCGTCTTCCTCTGGAAAATACAAATCCTCCTCTGAACTGAAATCCATTGGCAAAACCATCATACAGGATTCAGAGGGTACTTCTTCAGCATATTCTTCTTCTGTCAAAGTACTCGATGTCACCGAGATGACCCGACATATTTCTGTTGGAAGAGAATTCTCATCATCTTCTCCGGCTTCGTCTATCTTAAGCTCCGACATGAAGTCAGCGAGCTTGATAGGTCGCCTTACAGTCTGATAGTATTCATCCAAACTATCGATAACCCTCTGAGTTGCAGTCATCTTCTCCTTGGACTTATTCAACTTGGTTTTCTTCTTTGATGATTTCTTCTTTTTAGTCTTTGAAGAACCAACTTGGTTGGAAAACTGTTTTGAAGTAGAAGGTCGTACCACCGGCAGTGCCTTCAAATCTATTATTGGCTCGATAGGAGACTTCCACTTTACACCTGAAACTCCTTCAAGCTGCTTCAACATTTTCACAGTCTTCTTAGAGACCGCAGTCTCCCACTGTTCTTCTTGACTTGGCTTCTTTTCATTTCTTCTTTCTTCAACCAGGGGTACGGAAGAGGACGTGACTACCCGAGCTGATTCCTTTTTAGGGTGAGACAATACATTGTCGGACAATGTAATCTCTCCCTTCTGATATTTTCTTTCAAGCCAATCCTTGAAGATATAGCAATCTTCAATAGGATGGCTCAGCACCCGATGATATGGGCAGTAATTTGGGTCACCAGTGTGCTTCGACTCTTCGGGTCTCTTGCATTCAGGCAGTTCTAGACCTGATTTCAACACTTGTCGAAATAATTTGGCGACACTCTCCCTTTTGAATGAATATTCTTTATTCATTTTATCTTTGAGGGATTGGAACGTTCTATCACCAGTTCCTATTGCTTGTCTCTGGCCTCCAGCTTGATAAGTCCGTGGCTTATCATTTCCCCCTAGTATCAACTTTGGCTGGGGGTTGGGGTTGCAGGCCTGTTTGGGCTTTTCTTGATATTGCATCGGCTGCTTGCCATTGTCCACATTATAAATCACCTGCTTTTCTCTATCAGCTCTGGAGAAGAATGTAGAGTCGGCCTCACCCCTTCTAGCACCCGGGGCCTTAGCCTTCTTGGGCTTATCAGCGTGATTTTCTGATCTGGACAAATTCAATTTCTCAAATTTGGCCACTCTATCGAGCAAGTCTTGAAATGTGTTGATTGTAGCCATGCACAGGAAGGGTTGCATCTTGTCATCAATGTTGCCCATTAACAACTGTACGGCATGCTCTTCTTCTAACTGCTGCTCACATTTCATGCTCAAATTTCGCCAGCGAGTGATGTATTTAGTCACTGATTCTTCTCTTTTTCTCTTATCCAGAGCGAGGTCAGCGATCGTAATCTTCTCAGTCGTACTAGCGAATCTCTTCACGAACATATTTTCCAATTCTGCGAAGGTCTTCACAGAATCATTCGGCAATTCAGCATACCATTCGAAAGCAGTTGCTGTCAAACTGCTGACGAATTGTCGGAAGAGTAGGGCGTCATTTCCTCCTGTGTTCCCACAGGTGGCTTTAAACTGTGCCAGGTGCTGTCTGGGGTTGTTATTACCGTTGAAAGTATTGAACTTTGGTACAGAATACCCTTTTGGATATGGTACTTGGTCGTACTCAGCAGGATACGGACGACCTTTGCCCACCAACTTTTCTGCTTGATCGACGGCTATAATAGCCCTGATCTTTTCTGTGATTATTCCTTCCAACTGTGCAGCAGTTACTGGTTCGGAAGTACTTGCAATATTTTGTGGGGTGGGCTGACGAACGATATTATGGGCTTCGCGACCACCTTCAGGAGCTCCCTGTACTCCTGAACCTTGTGGCACTTGGAAATTTGGAGGGTCAGCAGGAGGATTAGGCATGGCGCCAATAGTAGCATTTCTCTACATCATTTGCATCATCGCCCCCATTTGAGTCATCATCTCAGTCATCTTCTCATTTAACTGAGATATTTCCCTGTCTTTTGCCTTCATTTGTCGCCTCATTTGTCGTCGCATTTCAGCGAGTGTGACGTTCTCGGCTTTAGAAGGGTTTTCATCCACTTCCTCCACTTCTTCTTCTTCTTGGGAATGACGACTTCTGCCAGTGGTGGACCCTTCTCGACGACGACGACGATATACTTGCCTGGGTGGCGGTTGCCATCGCTCTTAATCTTCATCGTCATCATAATTTGCACCATCATCGATGTCTATATGTGTCACCATATAGACAACTTCCATATCCAGAGTGTCATTTGTTTCTTGAATTTCTTCTTCTAAATTTTCCTCTAGAAATTCATCAATATTTTCTTCTAAATTTTCTTTCATAAATTCATCAATGTTTTCTCCAATATTTTCTTCCCCTTCAAGGAGTTCTTCTTCCTCTAGATTTTGATCATCTATATTTTCCTCCAGTACTCGGATCTCCAAGCGACGACGCCATTGGATTTCCGTCTCCTGATTAGGCACAGGTACTTCTTCAACCAGTGGACTGCGATCGAAGTTAGTCTCTTCCTTTGGAGGGGATGGAGAGCGACGGGATCCCCTGGAGGATTCTCCAAGGTGTCTACCGTCTGGAGGAATGTCATTATGGGTCCTTTTTGGGGCCCACTTCCGACGTTGTTCGTAGATGGGGGCGGATCTCCGGGAAGCCTCACCGGATGTCACGCCCAGATCAATCCTCATTTCTCTGTTTTCTTTCTCATTTCTTCGAGGCTTTGGCCTCCAGACTTGTTTTCCTTTCCACCGGGACCTTTCAGCAGCAAATCCCTGAACATATGGTTCAGGTGCCACGCCCCGATGTTCACCGTGTGGGATATATCTTCTTTCTCTTCTTTCCGCCACAGCAGATAGACGTTCCCTTGGCGGATTTCTTCTGGCCTCTATCACTAAGGGCCGTTGGAACTTTTTCTTTTTCAGACCTTTCTCCTTTACAGTCTTCAGGACCCGATAGACCCGGGCTGAGAGAGTTTCAGGTTCCTTTCTCTTTGGAGGAGCTGGACCTCCTGTCGTTGCTCCCAGAAAGACTTATTCAGCTCACCAGTGGAGTTATTCCTTTTCACCCATTTTAAATCAGAAAATTTGTTCCGGGTAGAAACATTGGCTTCAGGCACTTGGGCCGACAGATTAGAAGGGTGAACAGGGAGTTGTTGTTGCTGAGCTCGGAGTTCAGCATTCATCTTTCTCCTTTGTCTTCTCGTAGGCCTCCCTCAAGATGAGGAGGCTTCAGCATTGTACTCTCCAGGCCCAGATAACCTGGTCGGCAGGGGTGTGGTGTTTGTAGTCACCACAGAGTCTCTTCCACCATTCACAATTCTTCTAGTGGTCAGGGCCTCAGGCTGTGATAGCCTCTCGAACACAGAAATTCTCCCACGAGAATTTTCAGCAACAGGTCGTTGTGCCGGTAGATGCACACGACGGGTGACAGCTTCAGTAGAATGGGGCCTCCTGGCAGGCCTTTCAGCATTCCTTTCATTCACGGGAATGGCGGCAGTCCTTGCAACGACTGCAGGAAAATCAACACTACCAAATCGGATGGTAGCTCCGGCATTTTCGGTCTCAATAATAGCATTCGCCAGCTGAATCTTGGCTCCTTGTCCCAGTTGGACAGTCATCGGCGTGTTCTGTAGATCCATCTGCATAAATGAAAGGCAAGGGTTAGTAATCAGATTCTGATACATCACCCCGCACTTTCAAAATGCAGAGACTTACACAGAACACAAAAATAAGAGAAAATAATATTAGCAAGCAGTTTAAATAATATAAATCTAAAATACTGCTAAATATGTTATCTCAATGGAAAATTTTTTTTGAATGATCATTTTAGAAAATTCAAAGTTTTGAACTGTTAAAAGATCATTTTGATAGACTCAAAATTTTGAGTACGATTTGATATAACTGCTACTATAGCACTGAGGCGACTAGCCAAAGATGGAAAGAGAAACCAGGCCCCAGCGGAGTCGCCAGAAATCTGGGGGCGACTCCGATTGTTGGCTTTTAGCTCTATCGGGACCTTTCAGTGATGGATCTTTGGATACAGGGACCAAATGTCACATCCTTATGTTCACCGTACAGAGCTCAATATTATCATTATATATATATATATTTTTTTTTTGCTACTACTATAACACTGAGACAACTAGCCAAAGATGGAAAGAGAAACCAATCCCACGCGGAGTCGCCAGAAATCTGTGGGCTCCGAAAATTCGGCCCCGGCCTCCGCTCGCTCTTCTTTTATTCGGCGAGGGAGTTTTAACGAATTAAGTTCCGAGGTAAATTTTGGAAGGCAGATGGGTTTGTAGATAAGACACTACCCAGAGATTTCGCCCTCATTTTGCGAGGACTTTATGATCTGAGTTCTGGTTTCCTATAGGCGCAAGCCCCTATAGTTAATTACCCCTCTCGATCTCGAGAGAGAACTTTCGATTAAGGCTAGTCGTCAATCAGATACGTATAGAATACGTGTTATCTGGCATATAGTAGCAGCAATGGATTTGAGATTGGAAAGATTGGATATTTGTAGAATTTAGATTTGAAAATTGGGTTTGGATTTGGGAATTTGGGAAATGTTTGGAAAGTTTGATATTTAAAATAGAAATTTCACCATCGTGCACTTAAAGCGGATGGTGGGGGAATGGATGATAGACCCGATCAAGATCCCATGGTTCCGTCGTCCCGGGCCATCGTGGTCCCTGGTCTACTTAGTCAGAGGAGGTAGTCGACCCAACCTGACAGAAGGATCCTTGTCGGCAGCCATGGGTTGCTTCGTCCAAGGGGACCTTGTAGACCGGGGTTGAATGTTTGTCTAAGGGGACAAATTTGAATCCACCTTAGCTAACAGAGGGCTTTGAGCCCTATCAATCATATCCTATTGATTCATATCTCAAGGATTTAACACCATTAAGGAGCGTATTGGCTCTGGCCATAACCGCTGTCTGTGGTGCCATTTGGCGGCAAAACCACTCGGTTCAGAGGGCCCCGGGTCATAACCGTTTACCTGCAGTGCCATTTGGCGGCGAAACTGCCGGTTAGAGGACACGTACCACGTCCTTACTGGCAAGAGATTGTTTGAGAATGGATCCTAGTGATATTTTTGACTAGGCATTTTGCTCTTTGTGAGCTGAAGTTGATTTTAATTTGTCCACCTCGACAAACTGTTGCGGATGGTGGATGAATTTTGCTTTAAGTGGTTAATGGGTTTATTTCAATTTTAAATATTTTGGAATTTGGGATTTGTAGAATTTTTGGAGTATTTGGGTGACGTTTGAAAATTATTGGGAAACCCCTCCGGTTGAGATCTGCATTCAACACGGCCATCATCGAGGTGTTTGGGGTCATTTCCATTTAAGGCTTGAACCTTGTCAACTCTGTCGGGGTGTCGACAGAGGATCGAGCTTCGTAGGCTTTATACCCTTATTAGTGAATTCATATTGTTGTAGGCCTTGAAGGCCTAATATGAATGTATTAAGATAAATATGACGGTCGCCACAACCGTATATTTGTTTGTTGGTTCGAACCCTGTCGACTTCCATTGACCCGTATAGAAGGATCGGTTTCGAACCTGAATTCACTTGTCAACCCGCGCAGCATCCCTAGACGTCACGTGTGTACCAATAACACGCTCGTCAGGGCCCATGCGGGTTTTATAATTATTTTTACCCCCTTTTAGTGTACCTATGTGTATACAATTTATAGTGCACGTGTAGGGGTACTTTGAAATAATTGTAGACGTCTTCTGTCTGCTTGTACGAATGTTGCAGATCCGGTGGCGTGGCGTAGCAGCTTCTGAATTAAGTTGTTCGCTGCTTCATACAGGTAGACTGTCGTGCACTATTTATTGATTTTCGTAGGCGGGTCATAGTGCACTAACTAATCTCCTGCCTTGGGTCGTAGGAGCTTGCACTTGTCGTATTCTCCGTGCATTTTGTTGTGGTCTTTGATATTTTCAATACATTCGCCACTGGTGCATGTAGGTAGGTAGATGTATTTATTTACATATTGAAATTGACTTCAGGATACTGCATTTACTGAAGTCTTTTCACATCTACACATAAATGACATGTTATACATACATCCGTATTCGTAGAAAGATTGTATGTATTGCAGATCTTTTTTTTTATGGAGACTAAATTAGATGTATAGGGGTCTCCTACAATAACTCGTAGGAGCTCCTCAGTTTCATCATTTGTAGGATTAGATGCATTTGCTTGTATCCTGATGCGGATTATAATTCATGATCACATGCGTTGTACATCGGTCTTCAAACACCAGTAATGAACAACATCTTTTATGAATGACTTTTTAGATACACCTTGATAGATCAAGCTACTATCGCGGTGCTTCTTGATCTATTTGTGATCCAACCATAATTCTTTCCAAATTGTTGTTGACCACTATTGTTATTTGCAAGAGGATTAGTGCATTCATGTCTTTAGAAATTATTCTGAGTCATTCAATTGCTTGGGTTTCATCATCAATTATATGTGAATCGCCTTGCATATGAGCTAAATGGAATGTCCTTATGCCTCAATTTGTGATTAGATCACACATCCTTATGATTGTTCATTGCTTGTAGGCATGTTATAATTGTGAACTTTTCTTGTCTCCCCACATTGTTTGCAACATGTATGAAGAGGTCACTTGCATCTTTCGTTTGATCATGAGAAAGTTGTATCCATTGATAGCTTGCATCATTAAACTTAATGATTGGTACTTGTGATCTTTGGAATGATCATACATCCATTGAATTAGAGTTTGATTCTCTAATCATGGTTTAAATTTAAATCCACAAGTCATTATCATTAAGTTTATGTCATTTGCTTAGTATTCAAATCAAAGCTCAAGTATAGTTCATCACCATTTGACATGGGATGTGAGTGACGATATTAATATTATTGCCAATTGGAGATTTGCAACTTAGTTGACACATATTTCATGAATCAACCTTTTAATATTCATTTAGAGCTTTATAGGTTGATTTATGGATAGTTTGCCAAACAACTTGCAAGTCTATTGATTGCTACTCAAAGATTGATCAAATATCATATGATGAGTTCATTATGATGATCCAAAAGCTTACACAATGACTTTGTCATTAAATCACTAGCTCTTGCAAATTTTCTCATTAAGATTCTTCATTCCAATTGAAGTGATGACTTCTTAATAATTCATTGAAAATTTCATGGCATTATTCAAGTCAACCACCTTGTGATTGTTCATTTGAGTTCAAGTACAATCTTTGTATTTATTCACTTGGGTCCAATACTTATTGATTGATTCAAGTTTGATTTTAAGATCATTGATCACTTGATTTAGAAATGAGTTCCATGCTGTCTCATAAAGTTCGAGCCTTGTCTCCTATGGTCCAACTCAAGTTCTCTTGAGTTCAAATGGCTCTTTTGAATCACATGAGATTCAAAGTCAAGTCTTATTATAGTTCAAGTTTATAAGTCCACATCAAAGTTCTCTTGGGTCCATGTCTTGTTCAAGTTCAAGTTCAAAATAAGTCCTTCGCATGAGTTCAAGTGGTCCTTGTAGTTGTTCCAAACTACAATCTTAAGTACAAATTTCTTTTTGCATTTGTTCTTTTGATTTCAACCAAATTCTTTTATATTTTTTTTAAATTCATTTGAATTTAAAGCTTATTTTGTTCAAAAAAGTCCACAAGTCCAAGCTCTTTTTGTTCAAGTCCTTGGATTTTCAATCCAAATTTCGGCAGCCTCCCGGCGTCTCCCCCGTTTAGGGGAAAAACCAAGAGGCAACCATTCCCATCGACGCTACGTGAGCGCTTCAGGTAGGTGTCAAAATGACACCGCGGTCGCGAATGAAAATTTTTTTATCCCCGCCTGCTACGTGAGCATTTAAGGGTTTTTATGTTTGTTTATTATAAGAAGAAAACATGTTAGAAATAAGCAGGGTTTCCCCCCTCTACACCACGTGGGCGTTCGGGGGTACTTATGTAAACATAAAGAAAACACACATTTTTTTTTATCCCCTTCGCCGCAAGCGTCGCACCGGTTTCCCACCCTAAACGCTACTTGAGCGCCTCGGGGGTTTGCCGGCTCGTTGCAAGCTTTGAAGAGGGATCCTTAAATCGTCGCAAGCATCGCACCGGTTTTCCACCCTAAACGCTACGTGAGCGCCTCGGGGGTTTGCCGGTTCGTTGCAAGCGTCGATAAAAGAACCTTTTTTTTATTATAATTAAAATAATTAATTATTATTAATGATAATTAATTATCATTAAGTATAATTAATAAATATTAATTATAATTAAAGTTATTTATAAATTATAATTAATTTATAACGAATAATTATAATTATAATTAATTAATCATGATTAGAATAATTAATTATACTTAATAATAATTAATCATATTTAATTATTAATGATAATAATTAATTATGATTAATTATAATTAATATAAACCAATTATAAAAATTATAATTAATTTATAACTAATTATAATTATTTTATAAATTAATTACATAAAAAAATAACATTAATTTGTTATTATTATAATTGATAACATAACTTATTATTATTATTATAAATAACAATAATAACATAAGTAATTGTTATTATTGTAATTATACTTAACAATAAACTTAAGTATCAATTATAAAAATAACAATAATACAATAGTAATTAATAATAAAACATAATTAATTACATATATACCTAATAACCTAAAGAAATTGGGCAGGAGTTGGCTGGGGGCTCGGGAAGGAGAGGGATCGGGCAAGAGGAAGGCTTCGGGTAGAGCAGGGAGGTGGAGGTCGGCTCTACAGGTAAGGGTTATGCTTCCTCTCTCTCTCTCTCTCTCTCTCTCTCTCTCTCTCTCTCTCTCTCTCTCTCTCTCTCTCTCTCTCTCTCTCTCTCTCTCTCTCTCGGATTGAAGAAGAAAGGGGCAGAGGCTACGGGAGGTGTTCGGACGGGTTTGCGTGAGAGCTGGAGTCGGGCAGATGTAGGAGATGGATCGTGAGGTTTGATTGAGGCTTGCTTGGGGTCGGTCGGAGAACAGAGGAGGAGATCGGCGAAATGGAGTGGAGTCGAGAGCAGCTCGGGAAGAAGAGTTCTCGTGTGTGGAAGAGCAGCGAATGAGGGGGTTCGGTCGTGGAGAGTGGAACGAGCAGCCGGAAGAGTGGAGGTTGGGTCGGTATTTAACGAAGGGAATGAGTCTCCTCGAGCGGGGTTTGAGCAGGAAACACGGAGAAGCGACGCAACGGCGCCGAGCTACAGGAATTCAGCGCGATTTCGTGCAGGATTCCCGGGGAACCGAACTGAGTCGTCGTATACGAGGTATGCAGGATTTCTTGCGAGTTTTGCGGAGCTTCTCTACGGGATATGTGGATCCGACGGGGTATAGGTATGTACACGGGATTTTCATTTTTCTTGTGCTGGTTAATGCTTAGAGGTCAACAAATACATGATTAATAATGTTGAGAATAGTATGAATGATCAATCTCGACCACCTTTTTGTCTTACTGTAGAATGTTTTTATGGAGCTCATTTATGAAAAAGATGAAAAATCTTGCTTGGTAAAATTTGGGAAAAAAAGAAACTCAAATGATTTGAATTCAAAGAAGCCTATACAAGATAAATAATAGACAACCCCAATTTTCTAAAGTCTAACAGTTCTAATTTTTTTCAAATCTAAAATAATAAAAGAATGTAAATGATATAAATAAAAAAGTGATGCAAAAATACTTAAAATTTAATAATATGCTCGTGAGATTGAGTGACCAAATAGAAACTTAGAGGCAAATATAGCATGAATCAAGAGAGTGTGAATATGATGTATCGATAAGCATTCTACAGAAGAAGCTTGTAAGTGAGAAGTTACAAGCGCCATTAACAAGAACTAGTGAAAAGTATAAAAGAATTATAGTGGGGAGTGAGGATGAAAAGAAGAATCACCGAAAAATGACTAGCTCTAGAGGGAGCCTATTTATTTCATCCATTAAGAGTAACATCATATATGAAGAATAAAAAATATATATATCATTAAGCAGGGAAAGTTATCAAGGACTACTAGTCATGTAGTATGCACAAATATTAGAGAAGAAAATAAAAATTAAGTAGTTGATCCATCACATATCTTATCCTGAAGGAAGGGTGTGATATGGGAGGGGGTGGTGGCGGCACGTAAGGGCGCCTTGTGGGGCCAGGGGATCTGGGATTGAATCCAGTAGAAGGGATCCGGTGCTAAAATCCAAAAAGGTTGTCTCTTGGTCACCAAATTGCATACTACAAGCTGAAAAGCAGCCTGACTGGACGCACAGTTCAGAAGCTTCTACAGTGAATGTGAACAAGGTTGATACCAGCAATCAAATTGTTTATGGTCAACAATAAGTAGCCTACGTACCAACTATTGCACAACATTTGTCTTCTAGATCAGCTGTTAAAATAGTAAATTCACCTTTTTCCTTGTTCAATCTTAGGCCCATCCAGTCATCTACCGAGACATCAGTTCCATGCCACTAACTACCTATTCCACATATATCTCCCCAATCTATTCGACTCTCAACTGCAACTGAACAATTTCAAAGCCTTCCTTTGGATGTGTCTGTTACAACTGTAGATTCGAATGTGCCTCATTCTGCAGTTGCTCAAGAAAACAACCAACTTCCATTTAGGTGTAATACTGCACTTGGTTGGGATACTTGTACTACTAGTACATTTGATGTTGTAAGGAGGAGAAATCAAGGGGAAGCTATTTAGGAAGGTTCCTAATCAAGAGGAGCTGTTTAGGAAGGTTCCTAATCAAGGGGGTGTTTAGAAAAGTTTCTAAGATAAAATTATTTAGGAATGTTCCTAATCAATGGAGAGTTGTTTAGAAAAGTTTCCTAATTATGTTTATAATATTTAGGAAGTATTTAATTGTTTAAGGTTTCCTAAATTATGTTTAATTATTTATGAAGGTTTTTTAAAATATGTTTAATTGTTTAGAAAGGTTCTATTTGTGTTATTGTGGCTATGGCTATTTAAGGCGGGAGTTTTGATTAAGGTTAAGTATGATGATATTGTTGAGTTTATTTTCCTAGTGTTTGTTATAAGTTCCTAACGGTGTCTAGGGTTTGTGGGAGAGTTGATCTACCTCTCGAATAGTAGATCAATTGTATCTTGCTTTATTTTTTAAGAAGAAATAAAAAAATAACCATTATCTTTGTGTTCCTACACTTTTCTTCTCTTTTGTTTGTTGTTTTTACTTCCAAGGCGCATCAGGGTGTAGCTTCAAAAAAGAATGAGAATTATCATTCATCTTCTGGTAAACAACTATAATTGCACGATCAAAGTTCAAATCATGAGTGATTTTTAGAAGAGTACCATAGAAACCAAGGCATTGCATACATGTAGTGTTAAAACGGAGAATTTGAGAGGGAAAAGCTTGAAATTATTCATTACAATCTTCCTTATTTATAGATCTATACAAGACATCCTAATGAGGAAATAATAAATTGCAGAATTAATACATAAAAATCTTTCCTAAATACGTCCCCTCATTATGGCGTGATCCATGAGAGTATCCCACGGATTGATCTTTGTGTCCGTCGGATCCTTTGCACTAGGAACGGTTGGATTTCGACAGCTAGATTTCAACACTCCCCCTCAAGCTGGGAAATATGGATCCGTCATTCCCAACTTGTCAATCATACGGAGAAAGACAGAACTGTCCAATCCTTTAGTAAGGAAATCTGCAAGTTGATCCTTTGATGATACATAGTCAACACTTACTAGACCACTGTCTAGTTTTTCTTTAATAAAATGTCTGTCCACTTCTATGTGCTTGGTCCTGTCATGCTGGACTGGATTGTGGGCTATACTGATTGCTGATTTGTTGTCACAATGTAGCTTCATGGGCTCATCCCACTTAACCTTCAGATCTTCTAGGATTATTTTGATCCACAGTAGCTCGCATATTCCCAATGCCATAGCTCGATATTCTGCTTCTGCACTAGATCTTGCCACCACATTCTGTTTCTTGCTTCTCCATGTAACAAGGTTTCCTCCAAGAAATGTGCAATACCCAGAGGTAGATCTTCTATCAACCGGTGATCCTGCGTAGTCAGCATCCGTGTATACTTCTAAGGTCATTCCACAATCTCTCTTAAAAAGAATTCCTTTTCCTGGTCTTCCTTTAAGGTAATGCAATATCCTGTCTACCGCTTGCATGTGAATCTGCTTTGGATTCTGCATAAACTGACTGACCATACTTACAGCAAATGCTATGTCTGGTCTAGTGTGGGAGAGGTAGATCAATTTCCCTACAAGTCTCTGGTAGGCCCCTTTATCTACATCTGGATCTTCTTTAGCTTCTCCCAATTTAAGATTAGGTTCTACTGGTGTTGGTGCTGGCTTACAGGCAAGTTTACCTGTTTCTCTTAGAAGATCTTTGATGTATTTCTGTTGTGAAATGAAGATTCCTTTGCTGGAGTGAGCTACTTCAATTCCGAGAAAATATTTTAGTCTCCCAAGTTCTTTGATGTCAAATTCCTTAGTAAGATTTTTTCTTAAACTGGCTTTCTCCTCTTCATTATTTACAGTCAAAATAATATCATCAACATACACTAATAATATTGTGACTCCCCTGAATCTGAGTGTTTGAAGATAGTGTATGATCCCCTTGACTCTGTCGATACCCATTCAGGAGCATGAATTTAGAAAATCTTCCGAACCAGGCCCTTGGTGATTGTTTGAGCCCATATAGAGCCTTTTTTAGTTTACACACCTTGTTACCTTCAGATTTTTCTTTAAATCCTGGTGGTATTTCCATAAATATCTCTTCTTCTAAGTCCCCATGTAGGAATGCATTTTTCACATCTAGTTGTTCCAGGTGCCAATTGTACTTGGCTGCTAGTGAGAGTAGTATTCGGACAGTATTCATCTTGACCACGGGCGCAAATGTTTCTTGGTAGTCAATGCCATACGTTTGAGTAAACCCTTTTGCCACTAGTCTTGCCTTATATCTCTCCAGTGTGCCATCAGCTTTGTATTTTACTGAGAACACCCATTTGCAGCCGACCGATTTTTTCCCTATCGGTAGATTGACGATCTCCCATGTTTTGTTCTTCTTCAGGGCCTGCATTTCATCTTTCATGGCATTTCTCCATTTTTTATCAGATAAGGCCTCAGAAACATTGTTAGGAATATGAATATCTTCTAATGTAACAAGGAAATTTTTGTGTGATGATGAGAAGTTGTTGAAGGACATGGAGTTATCAATAGGGTATAAGGGAGGTTGTGATCTTACCTTATTTCCAGGAGATGGTTCAGATTCTTGGATCTGCTTTGGAGCACAGCTTGAGCTTGTACGTCTGGAGTAAACCTTTCCAAATCTAATGATAGCGTTGTCGTTTGTTTCCCTTTCTTCGGTTTCAGGTGGATTTTTCTGAGGTGGTGGAGGAAGGTCAAGAGGTGCAAGTTCATTTTCTTCATCTTCCTCAAGTTCAGTCTCCCCCTGAAGATGAGTTTTTGAAAAATAGGAATTTCGTTCAGCAAAGGTAACATCAATAGAGACAAAGGTTTTTCTTGTGGGTGGATGATAACACTTATACCCTTTTTGGGTAGCAGAGTAGCCAACAAAGATGCATTTGAGTGCTCTTGGATCTAATTTTCCTCGCTCCTAGCTGTGGATATGAACATAGGCAGTGCACCCAAAGATTTTGGGTGTAAGATTATGATGAGTTCGAAACTCTGGGTAAAAGGAGGATAAGGTCTACATTGGAGTTTTTAGGCCTAAGGTTGTTGAAGGTAGGCGGTTTATGAGATATGCTGCAGTTAAAAGAGCTTCCCCCCAATAGAATTTGGGTGTATTATAGTGAAATAGGAAAGCTCGGGTGGAGGCTAGAAGGTGGCCATTTTTCCTCTCTGCAACCCCATTTTGTTGTGGGGTGTGAACACAGGAGGACTCATGGATGATCCCTTCACTCTGGAAGTAGGAGGAAAGGGTTTGGTTGAAATAATCTTTGACATTATCGGAGCAGAAACTCCTTATTTTTACCCCGAATTGATTTTTAATCATGGAATGAAAGATGTGAACAATGGTGCTAACATCAGATTTATGTTTAAGAAGATAGATCCAAGATACTCTAGTGCAATCATCAATGAATGACACAAACCAGCGTGCCCCCGAGATGTTGGGAATTTTAGAGGGTCCCCAAATATCACTATGAATAAGGAAGAAAGGCGTAGCACATCTCTCACTTTTGTTTGGGAATGAGGTTCTTTTATGCTTAGCCAATTCACAGGTTTCACACTGAAAAATTTTATTGTCTACTTGATGAAAAAGTTGTGGATACATATGTTTTAAGACATCAAAAGATGGGTGTCCTAGTCTATAATGATGAAGCCAAATAGTGGAAGTCCTATCGACTAGGGATAACAAAGAGCAACTCTTTTTGGATTGGTTTGGTTCTTCCAGGTAGTACAATCCAGCCTTCTCCTTAGCAAGTCCAATCTTCTTCCCCGATCTCTGGTCCTGAAATAAGCAATAAGAGGGTTTAAACAATGCTTGACAATTATGATCATTGGTAAGTTTTTGTATTGATATCAAGTTTGTGGATAATTGTGGTACGTGGAGCACATTTTTTAGGGTGAGGGATGGGGATAATATGATATCTCCTTGGCCAGCTACAGTGGTAAGAGAACCATCAGCAGTGATGATTTTTTTGTGGTTTGAGCAAGGAGTATAATTTATGAGGTGGGTTGGTGAATGGGTCATATGATCTGTGGCTCCTGAATCAATGATCTATAATTCCTTTAATTGATTTCTAGAAGCACTTAAACTGATAGAGATCGGAGTCTTACCTGAGAGTGCAAGTGAAGATGAAGCATTTGGTTTTTCAAGAGATACCAGGAGTCGTTTCAATTTATCAATATCTTCTTTGTTGAATTCTCCAAGGCTGGACTGAGCTTCTAGCTTACTTGTAGTGTTGTTGGCATGTGGTGTGCTCCTTGTCTCACATTTTTTATTCCACTCTTTGCTGGGGGGTTTTTCATGTATCTTCCAACATGTTTCTTTTGTGTGTCTTGACTTTTTACAATAGCTGCATCATAGTGAGTCTTTATCTTTGAATTTTGAAGAATCTCTACCTTTCTCCTTCCACGATGATTCTTTATTCATCACCATTGCTGAGCTTTCAATGACCTTTGGTTCTAACATCACTCCTCGTCGACTTTCTTCTGCGCGGATGAGAGAAATGGTTTCGTTGAGTGATGGCGTCTCCTCTTTGCCAATGATCTGAACTCTAACTTGGTCAAATTCTGCATTTAGTCCTGCAAGAAAGTCATAAACTCTATCTTTTTCAATAAAGTTTTTTAGGATCGCCGCATCTTCCGGACATCTGGTTTCTATGCACCTATAGTGATCAAGTTCCTGCCACAGATTTTGTAGAATGGTGGCATACTCCGTCACAGTCTTACTCCCCTGCTTCGTGCTTCCAACTTTGACTTTAACTTCAAAGATTTGGGCCGCATCACGAGCTTTGGAGTAGGTTTGTCTAGCAGCATCCCATATGTCCTTTGTCGTCGAAAGGAACATAAATGTATCACTAATTTCTGGAGTCATTGAGTTCCACAACCATGACATAATCATGGAGTCTGCTTCATCCCATACCTCAAATTTAGGATCTCCTTCTTTTGGTCCTCCTCCAATGAGGTGATGTACTTTCCCTTTCCCCTTCAAGTAGGTCCTCACAAATTGAGACCACTTTAGATAGTTCTTCCCATTTAGACGATAGGAAGGTTGAATGCTTTGAAGGTCACCTCGTCCTTAGTGCGCCATAGACTCCTCATTTTGCTCAATGCTTTGGGAGGAATTAATTTCAGACATTGGGTAGCAATGAAGGCTTCCAAAAAATTTCTTTTTCGTTCGACAATAAAGGTCGATTTCCTTTTTTTTTCTTTTTTTTTTTTCTCTCTCTCGGGTTTAATAAGCCGACCGAGCCAAGTAGGTAAGCTTGGATCGGTAACTTAGATAACCCGAGCCCAATCACGCGAGCGTGTGAGCACTAGAACTCAAGTAGGAGCCTTCGAGCGGTCCTTCTGCACGATTCCGCCTCTTTTGCCGTAAGCAGTACCTTCGGCCTCTTCTTCCGCACGACACCAAGGGGAAGCCTCGGCTGGAGGAAGGATCGGCCTCGACTGGTCGTGCGATCGGAAGTGAGGATCGAGCGAGGTGCTTCGCTCCTTCGACGATCTTCCCTCCCTGTCGGATCGGGATGCTTTCGATCGGGACTGGGTAAGGGGTTCGAGCAGGGCAATGGAGCGGTCGACTTCCCAAGTCGCACGCGTGGATCAGTCGAGTTCCCTCAAGTCGCGCACAGGGCGATCAAGCGGTCAACTTTCCCTTTCTGTTGGATCGAGAGACTTCTTCTTCGGCTCCTTCAGCTCCTATGTGGCTGTTCGACTAGGCTCCTTCGGCCTTCCTCTCGGATCGGAAGTTTCGATCGAGTCGCACATTCCGTCCGGGTCTGCAGCTTCCGATCGAGTTTCGGGTGCCCGGGGCTTCTACTTCTCTCTTTCTCCTCCGACGATCTAGGATCGTTGTTCTCCGACGGCAATTAAGGCCGTTGGCTCTGATACCATGTTAAAACGGAGAATTTGAGAGGGAAAAGCTTGAAATTATTCATTACAATCTTCCCTATTTATAGATCTATACAAGACATCCTAATGAGGAAATAATAAATTGCAGAATTAATACATAAATAATACATAAAAATCTTTCCTAAATACGTCCCCTCATTATGGCGTGATCCATGAGAGTATCCCACGGATTGATCTTTGTGTCCGTCGGATCCTTTGCACTAGGAACGGTTGGATTTCGACAACTAGATTTCAACATGTAGGAATGCTAAATGGGTTAACATCCCATTTAACTAAACCCCACAAATCCCATCATGGGATTGAACAAGCCTATATCAATGATAGGTTTTGGTGGGCTGTCCATCAAAGCTATTTACGCCTGTTTAAAGCACACCTTGTTTCCCCAACAAAAAATAAAATAGAAACTCACTCAATTTTTTTAGTTGAATCAAAATAGGCTTAAATTGATTTGAGTTTGGAGCAAGACTTCAGTTCTAAAAGCATTTTGAATTGTTTTCAAGTTTACGATGATCTAATTAAAACTATTTTGAACCCCAAAAAAAAATTATATATATATATATATATATATATATATATATATATATATATATATATATATATATGGCCTGGTTCTGTTTGTGTCAGGTTATGCAATCCAATCATACTCCAAATCTTATTTTTATTTTAATTTTGAATCACTTGGTGGTGGTCGGCATGGATCATGGTAAAACTTTTAACAAAAAACAATAATAACACATAAATATAAATAACAACTACTGAGTCATATATTGTGAATTCATCTCTTAACACGTAAATATATATTATTATTATTATTATTATTATTATTATTATTATTATTATTATTATTATTATTATTATTATGGTGCATATGTTTCAACAAGAAAATTTTTCAAATTTATTTTTAAACTTCAAGACTTACAGCTTGAGGTAGCTTCAAATTGAACTTAGAAACATGTACCTTTTGCTTAACGAAGATAGGAACCTCAAATGGAAATGTCATGCTTGCATCCTTCTCATAAACATTCTCACAAAAATGTGGTCTCAACGAAAAAACTATCTTCAATGCATCGGTCCAGTGGAAAATGTATACTGTGCAAAAGAAGAGCTGGAGCATGACCTGAGCAATTTTAACCCAAATAGAAGCAGCTAATTGTAAAACAACCTTCTGTGTGTTTATGCTTTATAAAAGTTAGCCAACCAAAAGAATCTGTTTGAGTGCTTCCAGCAAATGAAAAGGATGCATCACATCAACTTAGTTTAGAATTATATCAAGCTTCCAAACCTTCAATTCACCTCTTAGAAGTATAGCGGTCTCTCAAAAGCTGGTGTGCTGAATCGGCAAAGGAAACAATACAAGCTGTTCTAGAATTTGAACAATATCCACTAAGCTGCAGCAGAAACTCGTATGTTCATTGATCTTTCTCTTTTCTTGTAAGTTGTGGATATGACTCCAGCATAATCCTATGAGACGATAAAATGATTGATTCATGTATGAAATGAGTAAGAATTCCTTATTATCCTCAGCAAGAAGCCACTCTTAGAATTTTTTAACTCCCAAAAAATCAAGATTTCATCATATCTAAGGCTTCGTTTGGGACTGATTTTTTTAGTGCTTCTTACAATAGCTTTCTAGCTTAAAAATTAAAATTTTTATATTAGAAAGCTGCTTTAAGAAGCAGTAAAAAACCCGTCCCAAACGAAACCTAAATCAATGCAAAAACAGCGCAACCTGCTGCTGAAATGCCCATCGGGCACGATAATTCACCTCTCTCTCACAATAATGGGATGAGCATGAGATCTAAAATATGGATGAGCCAAAGAAACGATTACAGAAAATCTCATCTGTCGAAATTATAGGTGGGGGAAAGCCATGCCATTGCAAATTCCTTTTCTCCTTTTGATAAATGCTGACATCATGAATCCTACCAGCTCTTTCTAGCCCGGCTATTAGAACTTCATAGGTACCACATGAAGCAGGAATGCCTTCTTTTTTCATTCTTGAATAAAGCTGAAGACTGTTCTCAACGTCACCAGCCTGAAAAAAAGCGTTCATCAAAGCAGTGTAAGTTGAACAGTTGTGATCTGCAGGTAAAGCAGTAAAAATCTTTGCAGCAGAATCAGAAAACCCAGCACATCCAAGCTCGTATATCAAGAGACAAAGGAGATATGTTCCAAAGCTAATGCCAATTTGAAGCATTTCTTCAACAATTTCCAAAACCATGTGATGTGACTTTGTTCTAATTAGAAGACCAATCAAAGAGATATATGCAGATCTCTCCAGTTTGCGGCCAGATTTTAAAGCACAATGAAATGCAAGCAATGCACCAGAGGGCCTTTTATTCTTGCAGCTGGCTAGGACAATAGCAGATAAAACTTCAGATTCCATTTGTATTTCTTTATTAATCATTTCACGCAATAAATGTTCTATGGCGACTAAGTTCCTTGTAGCCAGAAGATTAATGATAATGCTCCTATCCACAAGAAAAGTAGGATCATCAGAAGGTAATTCAGACTCTAAAATTTCCTCTTCAATACCTTCAAAAGCAAGATGAGGGTTTACTTCTCTAAGAAGATGATCACTCTCACCAGAATTCCTAAAAGCTGCCATTGCTTCTAGAAAAACAGGACGGCGGAGAACAATAGAGTTCTCTTTCATGTAGCTGAGAATCTGAGTAATCATTGTTGTCTCTCCAGCAATAGAACACTTCTGGACAAGAATGTTGCATGTAGCTTTGTCAGGTTGAATTCCAGCATCTTGCATTTCGTTCATTATTTCAAAAGCGTCTTTAAATAAACCTACACGGTTGATTATTCAAATTGTGTAAAACCAACTTCAGGGGAGTAATTTTGCAACAAAAAAAAAAAGAAAAAAAGAAAAAACGAGAAGCTCTTTCAATAATCATCATCCAAATTAATGAAGGGGTAAATGGAAATTTTGCGGCTGGAAGTACTGAAAGAACAAATCACATAAAAGCTTGCAATAAAAGAGATTTCAATAGGTCTGTATATATCACCAGCCAAATGAGAAATTTATGAAAGTTGTCACGAAATGCTACAAGATGTTTATATGGGTGAAAATAATTTGCAAGATGAACACCACTTGTACAATCATATATTAATCTTGTATATATGATGGGTTAAAAATAAGTAAAATATACATAAAAATAAGATCTTGACTACTTCCATATAATGTTCATACAAAGACGATTCATATAAGTATCATCTTGTATATATCCATATAATGTCCATAAAATAGAAAACAATATGCATAAAATAGTTTATTGAATGCACTAAAATGTGATGGAAGACATTTTGTAAATCAAAAGTAAAATAGATCAAGAAATTCAATCAAACATCATAAGTTAATTCATATCTTATAACAATTCATAAGGTTATACCACTATCATAAGCAATCATTAATATAATTATTCTGAAAGAAAAACCTTATGAAAATATTTTCTAATAGACTTATGAGAGCAACATATTAATTAAATATATGCATATACAAAATTAGTTCAAAAAGAAACTCAACAAACTTAGAAAATATTACTATTTGAGGGCATTATGACGGGTCACTTCATAGAACTATATAGGTGAGCATTACATAGAAAAACTTTCTTCTTGCACCATTGAAGATTAAGTCATCACTTTTCAATCTAGCAGCTGCTTAGACCATGCATTGTGCCAAGTTGGTATCAGAGTCAACGAGCTCATGCGATGGTCAATAGAGACAGAGAATGTCACTATAAAGCATATGCATATATCGATGGGAAAGACCTTCGCACATCCCAAACAACATTGGAGCATTGGTTCAATACCCTATCCTTCGAAGCATGGAGAATTCTCATTGTTGCAAGAGACTGAAATCCTCCATCAACAGCATTGACCATACAACAAGATGTTCAACAAGCGTCCCATGTGAAATATTGAATTCAATGGAGATCCATGTGAGATGAGATGCGCAAAGATTACATTAGTTATGATTCTAACAGTCCATGGCAGCCTCTAAGATAAGAAATGCCTAAATCCAATACAAATCACAAAGAAGAGGCATGGATCTTTTATAAGCCAAGGTATGCACACAACCCACATTCTCAATGCCATCATCATCAAGAGTGTAAGGACAAATTCTATATAAAGTAATCAACAGTCATATGCACATTGAAGAATGTCTTGATTAGATTAAAGATGTGGGATCCTTTTTTAAGCACATGGATATACTGAAAGAAAAATAAGTTAAACTTGTAGCATATGAATTCAAAAACGGAACCTATTAACATCGTAGGTTAGTGAGTACATTGAAGAATTTTCTTGACTCAATGCTTCAATCTATCTATAGGAACCAAGAAAACACTAGATTTTTTGTTACCTTGGAGGGTTAAATGTGATGTGATACCACATGCAAGGAGCTTCTTAAGAAAATTAAAAGTGAATAACAACATAATTTCAATTAATATCTTATTGAGATAGCAAGAAAATCATTAAATTAATCGTGTTATTAACTAGCTTAGGCGAAGAAGTATGCGTAGATTGACCAAAACTCATGGATAAACAACGATAGTAGCAACACCAAAAGCTATTAAACAACAATCCGTAATTTAATAACGAGAAGTTCACCTTGGGAATTAACCACTCAACTAAACTAGGCTTAGCGGGAGAAGATTTTCAGCACACCAAACGATGCCACGAGGAAGGTTGCAATGCCAAGGGTCTTGAGCCACGGAGAGGTTGCCGGTGGTGGAGGACACACGGGCGGCGTGCCTTCAATAGTCCACCCGTAATCTTCGAACCGCTCGTCTATGATGTCGATGAGTGTGGGTAGAATGCGGTTCAAGTAGTTCTCCACCGTTTCGTCGAATCCAAACCCGACGTCAAAGAAGGGAGAGCGGATGGGGTGAATATATCCCTCATCGTCGAGCACCAATCCACTGTCAACTTCCGGATCCGCCATGCATGGTTGGCGTGTAGAAATTTCAAGTAGAAGAGGGTTAGGGGAATGTAGTGGGGACTCCTTGTCTTGAGAAGAGGAGGGAAGCGAGAGAGGAGCAAATCCGGCGGGATTTCTCAGGAGGGGTGGGCGGCGGGTCCAAGAGGAGGAGCTTAGGGTTTGAAATTGCAATCCTAGTTAATTCCCTAATTAAATCTGAAATAAATTTCAGAATTAATGATGTTTGGAGGGAATTAAATTAGGATTTGAATTTGATTTCAAATAGGAGTGGAGCTATAATAGGAAACAACAAGGGGAAGCCCATGAAAGGGGGCCGGTGGTCAATAGAGAGAGGGAGGGATTTGAAAATTTAAAACTGAAATTAGATTTCAGTTTTAAGTGAATTAGGAGGGAAAACTAATGTGAGTTAACTCCTAATTCAAGAGAAATCAATGCCTTAATGGAGCCTTAATGGGGTTCCACCCAAGCATGGGGTCGGCGGCTTCTAGAAGGGGGATTTGGTGTGGGTGTAAGTGGGTGGCTTCCAAAATTGCATGCATGATGTTTGAAAGGGGTTAAAACAAAATCCATTTGAAATTGAAATTCGTCATGAAAACGAATTCAAAAACTTTCCTAATTTGGAAATTCTAAAATAGGAAAGATTTTGGCATTCGAAATTCGAACTTCAAAATTTAGCTTCGAATGGAAGAGGAGATTGGATCAATGGTTGGGAGATTCCCGGCCGGATGGTGGTGGTAGGATGGCCGGCGGCTAAGGGGGGGAGTTGAGGTGGGCGGGTTGGAGAGAAAAAGAGGAAATCGGGTATGGGGGATAGACCACGAGCCACGAACTCTTCCAATGACTGGTGGGTGTTGCTTTTGCCCTCACCTTGGGCTCTCCATAGAACTCACACAGAGATCTAGGAGAAAAGAACTCACTAAGAGATCTTCAAGATGGAACTCACAAAGAGAACACAAGAGCCAAATTTTCATTCAAAATCATCATCCCTATTACAAGAGAAAAGACCCATATATATAGGTCTCAAGAATACAAGAAGAAATAAAGACTAAATTGCCCTCAGGGCCCCAACATGACTCAACTCAACATAAGGGTACAAAGGAATACATAAAATAAAATGCATAATAACTAAAAAATATAAGCTCTGAATCGTGGCCGTCGATCTGCGATGCTTCCGGCGATACACCTGTTTGAACCTTGGATCGATGTCCTCATCATTCTCCTCGGGTGGGAGAAAGCTCGACCCCGTCGAGTGAAAATCTCTGGAGCTCTCGTACATCTCTAAAAGATCTGGATCCAATCGCTGCAACTCATCCTGATCGATCCATGTATCCTCTGTCACCGGCTTCCCTTTTCAATGAACCAAGTACCTGTAGCACCCGTCTTCCTTCATGGAAATGATTTCATCGTTAAGTATAGCATCGATCTTCTCCGCATTGGGTAAATGGGATAAATTGGGGAGTGGAGGTAGGCTGGGGATCTCACTGGGTGGGTTCTCACAAGGCTCAATTTGAAGTGGATTTTCAGGGTTCAGTTCAGGTCCCTCAAAGGTTACTAAATCTTCTATATTAAAGGTTGGATTAATGTTAAAACCTTTGGGAAGGTCCAGCACATAAGCGTTGCTATTTATCTTTGACATTATCCTAAAAGGTCCGACGCTTCTAGCATGCAACTTCTTCACGGAGGGATCCGTACCATCACAAAGTTTCTAACCTCGAATTCTTTAAATCTTTTCTCGTGATCTGAAATAAGCTTATAATTGGAGTTACATTGTTCAATTCTTCTTTTAATTTCTTTACAAAGCTCCTGGAGATGAGATGCAAATGCATATACAAAAGAACCGGTATGCATGACAATAATCAAGGCTCACACAAAAGTTTTAAACAGAAATAACTTGGAAGACAACATACTACAAACACACACACGCTTATTAACTCCTACGAACACAGCTAGAAAAAAGGTGGTCGGGTCACGAAAAGATGGGTCTGAAGTGTTCGGTCTAAGGGAACCGGTGTAGGGGGAGGAAGGAAGACACTCTTGGCTACCAGGGCACTTCTATGGATAGTTTCAGTTAGGGTCGACAGCAGTCTCCTAGTGGTAGTAGTATAACCGAATAAATTCATCCAACTAGGGTAGGAGTAGTCCTTATCCTGGTAGGACGAGGCTATAACGGGCAAAATGTATGAGTCAGGAATGACACGCTCAGCCAAATATAAATCCAAATGAGCAGCTCCAAAGTTAGACTCTAATGCACCAAGAGGAGGCTCATTGTTCAAATCAGGATTCGAAGCTTTCAGAGTCAAATCATTATCTCCCGAACTCATAGTACTATTCTTAGTAGAATCAGGGTAACTGGGTTCAGGGTTAATTAAATCGTGAGTTAAACCAGGTAGTAAGTTAAGTTGAACCACTTCCGATTCGATATTATTATCATCATAATTACCCAAAATCGACTCAGTAGGTGATACAACTAAATCAGGATCTTCCGAATTTAAATTCAATGTGTCCAAGGCCAGATTGGCTTCTTTCAAAATCATATTCCTATCGTCCAGGCCTACTTTGTCCAAGGACTGATCCTCGAGGAGACTAGGATCAGGGTGGGTTAAGGTGTCGACGTTTACAGGTTCTAACTTCCCTAGCTCAGGGTTTAAGTCATTCTGAAAGTCTGATTCATTCACTTCTGTTTCATTCTCAAAGAAATTTTCGTCATTAGTGATATCACTAGCATCCACGAAATGGATGCACTCAGTCTCAGGTTCAGGGAACTTCTTCTTAATGCATTTCTTTATTAAACTTATACTCGCAGGGTCAGGGACTGGGGAGGCTAAAGGTTGACTGGTATTGCTAGAAATGGTTCTCATTGGGGAGTCATAAGAGGTTGATCTATCAGAATACCCAATAGAGGATCGGCAATTAAGGTTAGGTGAAGACCTTACAAGGTGGGGCAGCAATCCTGATGTTATTAAATGAAGGTTGGTTTCGACTATAGTGATGTCCAAGGTTTGTCCCAACAAAAGAGGTAGGGTGATGCTCTAGATGACGGTCACTAGTAGAGGGCTGGTATTTCAAATTAAGCTCTCTTCTCATGTCTTTCCAAGTAAGGTACTCACCGCGAGACTCTCTATGATCTTCCAATTTCATTGAGGTGATATTTAGCGATGCTAAGCTGATGGGATTCAAGGATATGACATGATTCAAAATAGTCATCTAGTTGTCTTGCCCATTCCTTAAAGTGGTAAGGGTCCGAGGAACCATCAAAGGGTGGGAGACGGTAAGACGACTCAAAGTGAGGTCATTGTGGCTTAAACTCAGGTCTAGGTTGATAAGAAAAGTGGGGCATCCTCCGACTATCATGATTGACCGACTGAGGCACGTACCTAGAGTGGGGGGAGTCAACAAGTTCCTCATTGGTGGTTTTCGTTAGCGAGCCTACAAGATTAACTAGGTCGTCTAACCTCTTCTGAAATCCTATCGAGTCCATTGGAAAGTGCTAAGTGAAGCTTAAAGAAGAATGGGCGCATGATACATCACTTAGACACCAAGTTAGGCTCACTTAGACTCACTATTGGGTGCAGTAAATGTGTGGACAGCAAGCCATAATAGTTGGTGAGAAGTCTAGGTGTATAGGATGGATTGTGGGATGTGGGCAGCACCTAAACGCTAGGGTAAGATGGTCCTAAGGCCTCTATATGCTGTTGGAATGCGGTGGACAGCAACCTACACAGTGGCGTAAGTTGTCGAAGTGTTTGGGGTTGAGTGTAGAGTGGGGGCAGCAACTTAACAAGGGTTTAAGGGCACCTAAAAGTCCCTGAATGGTGCAGGAAACGTGCTGGACAGCAAAGTTTTCAATTGTAGTTAGTGGCCTAAACACTTAGGTGAGTTGGAATGGTCCGAGGGAGTGGGCAGCACCCAAACGAAGATTAAAAGTTCACTAAACGATGGCTAAATGCTGCTGGAATAGTGAGGACAGCAGTTACCATACAAGGTGTAATGGCTCTAAACACTTAGAAATGTTACGGACCAAATGGGAGCAATAAGACACTAGTTAGTATGGCCTAACTCAACTAGATGCGTGCAGGAAATGTAAAGACAGCAGTGAAAAACAGTTAATAAAATTAGATATGCGATGATATGCATGCAAAAATTAAACTATAACGCAAGAATAGACCCTAGGATGTTTTTCTAACATGTCATGCATGCCTACCATGCTCTGATACCAAGATGATGTGATACCACATGCAAGGAGCTTCTTAAGAAAATTAAAAGTGAATAACAACGTAATTTCAATTAATATCTTATTGAGATAGCAAGAAAATCATTAAAGAAATCGTGTTATTAACTAGCTTAGGCGAAGAAGTATGCGTAGATTGACCAAAACTCATGGATAAACAACGATAGTAGCAACACCAAAAGCTATTAAACAACAATCCGTAATTTAATAATGAGAAGTTCACCTTGGGATTAACCACTCAACTAAACTAGGCTTAGCGGGAGAAGATTTTCAGCACACCAAACGATGCCACGAGGAAGGTTGCAATGCCAAGGGTCTTGAGCCACGGAGAGGTTGCCGGTGGTGGAGGACACACGGGCGGCGTGCCTTCAATAGTCCACCCGTAATCTTCGAACCGCTCGTCTATGATGTCGATGAGTGTGGGTAGAATGCGGTTCAAGTAGTTCTCCACCGTTTCGTCGAATCCAAACCCGACGTCAAAGAAGGGAGAGCGGATGGGGTGAATATATCCCTCGTCGTCGAGCACCAATCCACTGTCAACTTCCGGATCCGCCATACATGGTTAGCGTGTAGAAATTTCAAGTAGAAGAGGGTTAGGGGAATGTAGTGGGGACTCCTTGTCTTGAGAAGAGGAGGGAAGCGAGAGAGGAGCAAATCCGGCGGGATTTCTCAGGAGGGGTGGGCGGCGGGTCCAAGAGGAGGAGCTTAGGGTTTGAAATTGCAATCCTAGTTAATTCCCTAATTAAATCTGAAATAAATTTCAGAATTAATGATGTTTGGAGGGAATTAAATTAGGATTTGAATTTGATTTCAAATAGGAGTGGAGCTATAATAGGAAACAACAAGGGGAAGCCCATGAAAGGGGGGCCGGCGGTCAATAGAGAGAGGGAGGGATTTGAAAATTTAAAACTGAAATTAGATTTCAGTTTTAAGTGAATTAGGATGGAAAATTAATGTGAGTTAACTCCTAATTCAAGAGAAATCAATGCCTTAATGGAGCCTTAATGGGGTTCCACCCAAGCATGAGGCCGGCGGCTTCTAGAAGGGGGATTTGGTGTGGGTGTAAGTGGGTGGCTTCCAAAATTGCATGCATGATGTTTGAAAGGGGTTAAAACAAAATCCATTTGAAATTGAAATTCGTCATGAAAACGAATTCAAAAACTTTCCTAATTTGGAAATTCTAAATTAGGAAAGATTTTGGCATTCGAAATTCGAACTTCAAAATTTAGCTTCGAATGGAAGAGGAGATTGGATCAATGGTTGGG
This sequence comes from Dendrobium huoshanense, assembly GCA_016618105.1. Classification (NCBI taxonomy): domain Eukaryota; kingdom Viridiplantae; phylum Streptophyta; class Magnoliopsida; order Asparagales; family Orchidaceae; genus Dendrobium; species Dendrobium huoshanense. The sequence continues at coordinate 5,351,412 of CM028342.1, read as the reverse complement.
AGATTCCCGGCCGGATGGTGGTGGTAGGATGGCCGGCGGCTAAGTGGGGGAGTTGAGGTGGGCGGGTTGGAGAGAAAAAGGGGAAATCGGGTATGGGGGATAGACCACGAGCTACGGACTCTTCCAATGACTGGTGGGTGTTGCTTTTTCCCTCACCTTGGGCTCTCCATAGAACTCACACAGAGATCTAGGAGAAAAGAACTCACTAAGAGATCTTCAAGACGGATTTCAAAAAGAGAACACAAGAGCCAAATTTTCATTCAAAATCATCATCCCTATTACAAGAGAAAAGACCCATATATATAGGTCTCAAGAATACAAGAAGAAATAAAGACTAAATTGCCCTCAGGGCCCCAACATGACTCAACTCAACATAAGGGTACAAAAGGAATACATAAAATAAAATGCATAATAACTAAAAAATATAAGCTCTGAATCGTGGCCGTCGATCTGCGATGCTTCCGGCGATACACCTGTTTGAACCTTGGATCGATGTCCTCATCAAAATGACTCCTTATACTCTGTTCAATCTATTTTAAGGTTATAAAAAGCAGTTAACTTATCATAAAAAGTAGAGAGTAGCTTAAACAAATTTTCCTGAAACAATAAACAAGTCACAACTCCCTTAAAAACTACACTCCCACAACAATTTGGCTTTCAACCTAATTATTGTGGATCATATTCCCAGCAGCTCGAAAGCAATTGAGAAGATCCCTACCCAACTAGCTTAGACTAACCCATATGCTCGGCCCGCATTTGTCTATTGTTTTCGTTACAATCAGGTTGGTCACAAGCCCAAACAAATGTCTATGATGAAAGACCTCACACATAGGAGATGAAGAACTAAGATTGATAAGAAGAGGAATAGAATAAAAGGATAAAGGAGATGAATTTGTTGAAGGGGATGAAGGAGAATCACTTATGTGCATTGTTGAGTGGTTTATACTCACTGAGAAACAAGACTCGACACAATATCATTCTATTTCTGTAATTATTGCACAACACAAAAAAAAAAAAGTTTAATAATGCAATCATATAGATAGTAAGACGTGTGACAATATGGTTACAAGGCATTTGTGAACACTCGTAACTTGCCCACCAAGAATCATACTAAGCCTTAAAAGATTGATTGGATCAAGAAAGGTATGGAGACTCAAGTCAACAAGTTATGCAAGATATCACTTTCCATTAGAAGATTTTACCAAGAGAACTTTTGTAATAAGGTGGATATGGATGCTTGCCGCATGCAGTCACCTCGATCAACCATAACAGCATGATGAGAATGCCTTTTATAAGGGAAAAGAGAATGGTTATACCTATGATCACGTAAGAAAAAAAATCATCCTCCTACCTCTTACACCTCCTACCTCTTACACTTAACCCTAACAACATCAATTATTTACTCACTATCCTGGGTATGAGTTTTGCACTGATCTAAAGCAAAGTGAAATGGTTATGCTTTGGTTGTGAAGACACTACAAGTGTAACGCCCCAAAATCTAAAATTGGAAGAACTGTATCTTTTATCACTTATTTAATTTATCAGAACTCCTATAAAATCATCAATATAGATCAGTACAACGGAAACAAATCTATGAAATCACATACATCAAAATCTTTCAATATATTTATTCATCAAAATGTGATTTACAATAGACATAAAATCATTAAATACATTGATCTATCTTTCAAGTCCTGACTACAAAAGAATAAAAAAATATATAGAACTCAAAAGAAAAATCTAAAGATCCTGACAGCCTCACTCCATAGGGTCATGAACCCTTTCCTAATAATCAAATCTACATAATGAGCACACAACCAAGAAAGCAACCAAAACCCATCACTACATTCAATGCAAGGTCTCAAGAATCAATATACATGCTCAACCCAATCAATATAAAATCAGTGATCAATATGAATAAATCAATATGATCAGTAAAACAAAAGCATATCAAGAAGTATTTGAATCTATCAACATATCAGAAAATCAATAATAATCTATAAAATAATATTAGGTGCCATACAATAATACATACATAGATTATCTATCAATTATATTCATGAAAACAATTTCATCATATGTTCCTATCAATGATGAGCCATGCGTATCTATCTGTCAGTATGTCATATCAATGTACTATGTCAATATATTCACAAAAGTCTATGTGTCGTATATTATGTCATGTTGTATCAGTTTCAATACAAGTTTGATTAGTTCTATATTAGTTATATCTATCATTCAATTCATGTGTTATCAACTTATCATATAAATGCAATTACGAATGCAATTATGAATAAGAAGGCAGGACATTCATCTTTAATGAGATATTTTCATTCTTTCATATGTCATCCCTGAGTCTTATCAATCATTCATTTTATCATTGATTCATCATCATTACAAGCGACTTTAAATAATTTATACAGAGTGTCAACATCTGCCTATCAGTGTAATTCAATCAATTAATTGTAGGCTAACATCAAGGATTACACCACAAACCTCTAATTTTAAGAAAAGTCCATCGACCCATCCTTCTGCGCTGGGTATTATATTTTAAGAGGCAACCCATTTTAATTAGTGTTAAAAGCTAGTTTTCCTTGCTTACATGCAAATGTCATATTTATTTCATATCAGTCATGTCATTTTTTTTCATGCAAGTCAATATCATGTGTAAAATGCAATAATCTATAAAATACAAGGAAATCTACAAAATTTGTATACTATGCATTAACTTCAGAAAATCATAACTTCTGATTTATCAAATAAAATTCAATAATATTACAGCAAAAAATTCTCCTACAATCTATATTTATCATTTACAAAAAGTTACACGATGAAAGTGCAATAACCAAAAGAAAATGTATTTTTATCAATTTAGAGAAGATTAAATTCATCAATTTAAAATTATTAAAATTAGAGCAGGATTTTGGTTACCTACCACGATCAGAAGAAATCTCTCAGAATAGAATCAGTAGATCAAAATTCTTTGAACATCTTTCTCTCTTCTCTCTCTCCTCCTCCCCTCTTCCTTTTTCTCTCTTTATTCTTCCTTACTCGACAAGCTAAGCAAAATTAGGGGAAGGGGGAGGCTTAATGTTAAATATAATATAATATATAAATGTTGTTTAGTACTTAGCTCCACGGTGCTTCCATGTCCCAGCCAAGGTTTAAAATTGCGTAAATAAGCCTCGAGGCATTTTTCGTCCGTGAGGCGAGGCGTAAGCCTCGAGGCGGTGTGAGGCGTAAGCCTCACCGACGAAGAATTGCGTAAATGAGAATTTAAGGGTTTTAACAAGTAAAAAATAGTAAGATTCTATCATACAATAAAAACATCTAAATGACAATTAAAATTAGGGGAAAGTAAGAAAATAAATGCAATAAAATCATGTACCAAAGTACAAAACCACAAAATATTAGTCTATCAAAACTCCCAAAGTATAATCAAGAAAGAATATATATAATCCAATCATGTCCCATCACTAAATGGGACTTCAAGGGAATCTTCTCACCCCTTCCTCATCTCTTATAGAGTCCAATGTCTTTCAATCAAAGCATGCACTCATGAACAAGTAGATTAACACTAACAACTATTAGTAAAGATGATGAATAGAACAATATGCCGGACTGCCGGGGGTCCAAGGGGGCGCTGCCCCCTGGCGAAACAAAATTTTATTGTAAGAGTAATTTTGAAGTTCTATTTGTTTTTGAAGTTCGTAAGTTGTTTTTATGGGAAGATACCGAGTGGTACCGAACATGTTTCTTAGCAGTACCAAGCATGTACCTAGCGGTACTGAGCAGTACCGAGCATGTACCTAGCAGTACCGAGCAAATACTGAGCGGTATCGAGCATATACTGAGCGGTACCGAGCAAATACCTAGCTATACCGAGCATATACTGAGCGGTACCGAGCATATATTTGAGGCGTACGCCTCAGCCAGAATTGCGCAATTGCGCCTCTGAGGCGCGCCTCAGTCCAAGTGAGGTGTACGCCTCTGCCAGGAGAGGAATTGCGTGTGATGCCCCAGGCATCCATAGTGAAAGGATTCGTCTGACAGTCTTGATCAACCACCATTCCTGCTCCCTTGCTCTGACCTGAAATTGTTAACCACATATAAAGAGCTTCAAAAAGTCCAGCAGGTCACCAAAACCTACAACTGAAATCAAAGCACGGTGCGGAAGCAATATGCATGCCAATCGGTCGAATCCATAACAGTCAGTTGCACATGATCAGTGAATCTATGCAGATACGAAAAAATCAGTAATCAATGCGTGATCGATAAAATCCACAGTCAGCGGTAGAAGAATCGATAAACAATAGGAAGAAATTCATAAAGCTCAATAAACCAGTACATACGGTACATCTCGCAAGAATTCAATCAAATTAATAGAAGAAAATCATCGTCTCGATAATAACCGTTAAATCAATATTGTATCAATAAAATCGATCAAATCAATCATCTCTGGTCAAAATCAAACCAATACGTCGTAAGAACGATTGGAATCAAATCAATACAGTAAAACCTATTCCATATCAGTCAATGAATCACATGCAGTAGTTCAATATGGTGTATCAATGAAATGATAGTATCAATGAGTCAATATCAATAAATCAGTATCAATAAATCAATATAATATCGATATCTATATCAGTAGCAGTATCAATGCTCGGTGAAATAATGTGAATATCAATGAAATCGTACAGAAAATCCGTAAATCCGTCAGTAAATAAATTTCAATACAAATCCGTCGATATCAATAAATCCATAATGCGATAAATAGGTCAATATGGTACACATGCAATTCAGTACAGTAGTCTTACTGAACAAGTACAATCACTGGCTATTAAGGCGTTTTTCAAGTCGATAATCCATAGTGCTGTTGTAGAATCCATAAATATATCCATATATACATATCCATGTCCATATCCATATCTATATCCAGTGACATGTACAAGTATCAATAAGATCATGCAGTAATAATAACAATAATTCAATCATACATTCACATTCATATGCGTATTCAATCATTCAAATCATAAATTCAGAAAATCAGAGGTCGTACGAGAAATCTGCGGCATAACGGTAGTATACAGAATTTACACAGAAATCACAGATTCAGAACTTTACCAAATTACCACAGAACATGTAAAACAACAATATAAGACTTCCATTGTACTGAAGCAACATTTTTCAACATCCTAATAAATTGCAGTTCAATTAAAACACCGTAGAATCCAAAATATCCGGTAAAAATCTTCCAGAAAATACTCAAAACGTGCACATTTATCATATCAGAAACATATCAAAAGTTGTGCGGTAAAACTTTCGTCAATACAAAATTATGCGCGTTTTTCGGTAACGGAAACACAAAACTGAGCACAGAAATATCAAAACTTGAAATCTTTGAAAAAAGAAATAGGATTCGGAGTCCTTACTGCAAAACGAACAAATCTTCTAACAACGACGACGGACGAAAATCACTCCGCGGGCTCCAAAACCAAGCTTTTCCTTCTCTTCCTTCTCTTTCTCTCTCCTGATTTCTCTTTCTCTCTCTTCAAAATGATCCAAAATATCTCAAATCCGATATTCATTAACAGTGATCGTCCCGGACGATCCAAAATTCGTCCCGGGACAATTTGCCTCGGGCAGAATTTTGTACGGACGAAATTAAAATTCGTCCGGACAACTTGCTCTCTGGACAAATTTCGTCCAGACGGATCGTCCCGACCCTTCCAGGTTCGTACAGACGAAAATGACAGATTCTTCACAAATTTCTTCAGTTCATCCCGTACTAAATCCAGTTCGTACGGACGAACTGCACTAAAAAAAATAGCTTTTTAAGGGTTTTACATTGCGTAAGCCTCGAGGCGATTTTGGGTCAAATTGCGCAGAGGTTTTAAACAGAGGTCCCAGCGCCACAGCACTGAATATAAAAAAGTACCACACCGCAAAGCCACCTTAGAGTTGTTGCGCCGATTTATTTTTAGAAATTCCAGAGAGCTCAGCGTCGTTGCGGCGCTTTCCTAACGCCTTCCAAAGCCGCTGCACTCGTAAATACAGCACACAACGCGCCAGCTCAAAATTTTCAAAAAATTTAGATTTTTACTTTAAAATTATTTTTACAAATTTCAAGTTGTTAACAAGCAGCTCTTGTGAATACTCCTCCAAAGATTGATGATTTATTAATTACTTAGCATGCAATTAGTGGACATTCCAAATGAGCTTCCACCCTTCCAGGATGTGCGTCATCATATTGTCATAATTATGGGTTCGAGCTCACCTAATCTGTTGCACTATCAAATGAGTCTTAAAAAGTATTAAGTCCACAAGGTATTGCTGACAACTTATTAACTAAATAATTGACTAAGTCTCAATCCATACATCGCACCCACGCTATTGGTCTGGGAAAAAAAAAGAGGGCAGTTAATGCATGCTAGTAAATAATATAGCTATCAATTCCCAATTCCTTTGCTGGGATAATACATGACAAATTAGAAGACTTGTGCATTTTCTCCAAGCTAGAAGTCAAAAGTGCCTACCACCGAGTCCACATTAGGCTAAGAAACGAGTGAAAGCAGCATTTCAGACTAGGGAAGGCCCTTTATGAATGACAAATAATGTCTTTCAAGCTGTACAAATAGACTAGTACCTTTAATGCAGCTAAAGAAACAAGTATTGAAACCACTTGCTGGCAACTTTTTTATGGTATATTTTGACAACATTCTAGCCTATAATGAGACTAAGAAAGAGCTATCATGCATTTTAAGGTGAATCCTGAAAGCTTTAGAGCAAAACTGATGTAGGAAAAAAAATTTCAATTTTTTCTTTATTTGGTCATTTATTGGTGGACTGTTTTTTATCTAATGGGTTTAGCCCATTTGTGCTAGGCTGCTTGGTGTTTGGAGTGCTCGGCTGATAGATTCTTGGCTGGTCTTGCCTCTCCTTGGTGTCTGTTGGGTTTCCTGGCTGTTTGGTTTCTGAGCTGGCTATTGGGACGCCTGGTTGTTTGGTTCTTGGGCTGGCCGTGCCTTGTTCTTTGAGTTTTTTCCCTGTTTTGATTGGATGCTTGGGTGGCACTTGTGGTAGGCTGTTTGGATTCCATTTTCATATTTAAGGGGTTGTTTGCTAATGTTTTAAAGAGATAATTTTTGATGATTTTTGGAATGTAAACCTGCGGGTTTCACTAGCTTGCGAGCTATCTTCCTTCTACTTCGTCTTGAACATCTACCTACTTCTCTCCACGATTTTCATTCGACATGTATCCTTATTCTCAAAACTTTTGAAAGTTGAAAGTTTTTGTGTTTTATATTTGAAGTTGTCTTTTATTTGAAGTTGATTTGTGTTGTTTAAGTTATAGTGAAAAGAAATCTTGGTATTATGCAATCTTTGCTTCTTGGTTGCAATACTTGTGTTTACGGAAAGGATAACTTGAGTTTGCAATACTTGTGTTTTTTGTTGCACCAAAAACAAGTTTCTTAGCTTAAAGAAATGCAACTTCCTCACTAATCAGGTGTTCTTTTCAGGTTTTCCAATAAAAAAATGTGCCTTCCAATTAGAAGAGGCAAAGGTTCACAGCATCCATTAATGGCTGACACCTGCAACTATTTATAAGGTACAAAGTTGTCATGACTTTGCTATTTTTTATCATTGTTTTATACGAAATTTTAGTAATGTTGATGCACTGATCACCAATTATCTTAAGGAAAACAAATTTAGTTGGGGTATTATTGAACAAGATGTGAGCTTTGCCCAATGAATCCTCTTTCTTCAACAGCTCGCCTTCCTATTCAAGCATCAAGCAACCACTTAAATCGAGCAACCGACTCTTCAAGCAAGTGAGCCACCTTCCTAGTTATGGTGCAAATCCACCATTTCCTCCTACTTCTAAAAATTCAATTCATTTACTCAAATAACCACTCACAAAATAACAAAGAAATTCAACAACCAAACTCAAACACCTAACCTGCACCCGCAAGGTACTCCATTATCACCGTATAAGTAAAGCAATTCGGCCTCATCCCCAATTCCAGCATCTCCTTATAAACCCCAACCGCCTCCCGTGGCCGCCCATGATCAAACAACACCTTCATAAACGCCGTGTAGGAAACCGCCGTTGGCCTGCACCCTCGCTTTCTCCTCATCTCCTCCCAAACCTCTACCGCACCCTCAAAATCCCCGTCCTTAGCAAGCCAATGCATGACCGAGGTATAAGTTGCGGCATCAATCCTAAGCCCCTTCTCTTCCATCTCCCTAAGGACTTGTCTCATCGAGGCAATGCGGCCGGCTTCGCCAAAGATATCGAGCATGGTCGTGTAGGTGAAATGGTCGTGCTTGAAGCCCGGGAGGAGAGCGGCCCAGTTGAAGAAGAGCCAGGCTTTTTCCATTGGAGGGTGGGTTTTAAGAACGCGGTTAACAGTGAATGAGTCCCACTTGATGGGTAGTAGGTGGAGTTGGTTCTGAGCGGAGTGCCAGGGGAGGGAGCGGAGGATGGTGGAGATCTTGTGGATGGTTTCGCGCGTGAAGGGAGAGGGCGGCGGAAGAGGGGAATAAGGTTTATGGGGATTTTGAAGATTTCGACTAAGGGGATGGCGGACGCCGGCGAGTCGGCGGTGGGTGGCGGCGGCCGGCATGGAGGAGGAATTGTGAGAACCTGAGGAGTCTATAAGAGAGTTGAAAGGAAAAAAAATGGAGGGATTACTTCCTTCATAAAAATTTCGAGTAAAAATTTGGTATCAAATTTAATTTATATTTAATTTTTAATTCAGCAATGAGTTTTCAAATAAATTAGTTAATTAGATTAAATAAAGAGTTTATCTTTTCAATAAAAAAATTGTTAAAATTGTCATTTAAAAACATGAGTTGTGTATATTATTGTTTTCAAACTCATAAAATGTTTTATAAATATGAAAAGATATTTATATAAAATATAAGATAATTTCTATGATATAATACTTAATATTATTATTATTTTTAAATAATTTTATCGCATTATAGTTTTTTTTAAAATGCCATACTACTGTGATAAATAATTTATTAGTATTGTGTCATTACTTAGTATTGATACAAAATATTAATCAAGACATCTTATACATAAAACTTATTTAAATATAAATCTAATGAGGTATTAAAATACAATCTTATCTTACCTTCATTTTTTAGAGAGTCGTTTAGGACATCTCCAACAGAAAAACTCATTTTTCACTCCAAAATGTAGCAAAATTTCAAAATGTAGTAATTCATTTCCAATCGAATTGCATTTTTTTCTTTTCTTTATCGTGCTTCCTGCAAAGATAATCATTTTCTCCTCTTCCGCGCACTTCTTCGGCAAATCCCGTGGCCAAATTTTTTGGCATAGGTGAACAATCCGGCGCCAATATTGGCATCACAATGTTGACCTGCCAAGTTTGGCCTGCAATTTGGAGTTCGAATGGACCGAATGGCCGATTACATACGGTGGTATGCAATTCAATTGGAGATAGTCTTAGGCCAATTAAGACAAACTCACATATACACACCACATACAGAAGACTCAAATCGAAGACCTCTTGGTTAATAACAAATGCTCTCAACCAACAAATCCAGATGAGATGGGTTTGATGACCTTCATATTGTAATGAAATCAATATAACTATTAATCTGAGTAGCTATAAAATCAAAGTAAAATAATTTACAACAATCTACCTTCAAATCACTATATAATGAATTGTACAATTTGAATTACTGATTATTTTGAGCAAACGGAAGCTTGTGATATCATAGAGCACTAATCATATAATCAAATGTCTGCTTAATTACTGTTTAATTAGATATCTCTTGATAAAAAAAGAGTTATTGTGAATAAACTAAATAACTAAGATATTGAAGAGGATACAAAGTGGCAGAAATGCAGTAAATGTTAACCACAGAAGATCAGTTTGCCAGTGGTAAGTAAGCAGTGAAGTTTAGATGTTAATCATCATGGCTGGACAAGACTAATATTTTCATGTCTGCTGCTTTGTTATGCTCACAGGCCTTGACTAGCTGAAGGAAATTGCTGTGCTTGTGGTTGGTCACCATATCTGCTTTACTGCTAATAAGTTGAAAGAAATTGTTGGAAGGGGAGATTCTTGATGTTGGATGTAAGAAAGTGAGAAGCTGCACATAAATGAAGAAGTATAGATGGTAAACATGATAGCAAATGGGCAAAATTTATGCTTTGTTTGGGACGGCTTTCTCACTGTAGCTCTTTAGTACAAAAATTTTTTGTAAAGAAACTGCTTTAGAAAACAGTAAGAAAGTTGTACCAAAGAAAACCTTAATATGATCACTGAAGCAAAAAAAAAATGGAATAAGAACGAAGATCATCGCATAAAATGAACAAAAAAATTTTACATGCTCACTTAATGATGGCTACATCGCATGATTGTTGTTGTAAATTTCCCTATGATTTTATTGCGGAGATTTAACAATCCTAATGGTCTAAAAAACAGCATAAAAATGGTTGAGATTTCACTCAGTGATGGCTATACGCATGACTGTTGTTATAAGTTTCACTGTGATTTTATTGTGGAGATTTTTAACAATCCTAATTGTCTAAAATAGTGCATAAAAATGGCACCTCCATTCTATAAAGAGAAGTTAAAGTAAAAAATAAGTGAAATCTCAAAACATCCTTAATAAAAAGACACGGTTATGGATGCTTAAATTATGTGCGGTCACCGGACGATCCAGAGACGAATCAGTATGCACACGTCATCTGGTAAACAGCACTGATACACAACAAAAAAATAATGTGGCACATCCTGATTCGCCTCTGAACGTCGTTCGATGACCGCACAGAATAATTTCTCCTTTTCTAGGCCTCCACTCTCAGCCAAATAGGGACTAAGTTTATGCAACACTTTTTCCTTCCTAGAGCCAAAAATACTCCACAAATTAACAAAACATTTTCAATAAGTGCAAAGTTAAATAGCACAAAATGTAAAAACCTGTACCATTCAAGAGCTCCCATGTTAGAGGGGATTGAGATAATCCTACTCCCACCAAAATTTAGGCCAAACAGCCTTTTATATTATATTATAACATATGTCCTATGAAAATTTCAACCCCTAGCATAGATGTTTCCGCATGATACAGAAATGGTTAAAATGTAAATACACCATAAAAGTAATGGCATCATAATCTTTTTGTTTCGTTTCCTGCTTTCAAATCCTAGTTCCACAACTAAGCTCAACTTAGGCTTCGTTTGACTGTTACTGTTTCTTAAAACAGCTTTGTAGTGCAAAATTTAAAATTTTTATACCACAAAGTTGCTTTAAGAAGCATTAAGAAAACCGTCCCAAACGAACCCTTAGTGGTTGCATAAGAAGTCGAAATTAGTCATTGAAGAGAGGAAAACAAACAGAATTAAGGAGAAGATAATTGCATAGCTGGGCGTCAAAAGATTTCTCCAGGAAATACTTAATTCAAAATAACAAGTAAAATAGTAAAATACGAAGTAGAAGCAATTGCATAATTACATCAAATATTAAACAATAAAAATACCTATATAACAATGTTAGCATGCTTCAAATCATTTGAAGATACTTGCTTCAAATGCTATTTATAGATACCTTCCCCAGGCTAAATCAACAGCCTCATAATCTCGAATCAACTTATCCAATTGTTGAAATCATTTGAAAGAGAGAATACGTAGTAGCAATAGCAAGTAAACACCTTGCACAATATTTCTATTTTATTTCATGTAAATAAATAATAGATATTCTTCCACAAATCATTATGTATATCAATTCTCTTGTCTTCCCCTTCAAATTCCTCTTCGCATTAAGAGACCCCCTTGAGTGAAACACTAGAGCTTCATTGAATTGTGGTGAAAACTAAGCAAGGATAAGCTAGGATATCACCTTTAAATGACAATCCGCAACTTAACCTAATCAGTAATCATAAATTGTGCTGCATTGAGAATCCTAGTTATGTTCATTTTATTTTCATTGAGAAATTCTTTTATCATTATCCCAAAATTAGATTGGGGTTTTTAAAGAATGCAAATAAAAATATTTTTGAGATTAAATTTAAGATCTTAAGATTAGGATTGTTCATGAGAATCTTAGTGTTATGTGAGAAAAAGTAATTAGTGATATTAATAATGTTGCAAAATATGTTCTTGGAGAGTCAAAATAGTACAAAATTGGTTTGACTAATAAGAAAGAGTGAAGAAAAAGTGTATTGGTTCCTATTTTCAGGAATAAAAATAGTGGGCAAAATGTACAAATTATTGAGAAATTCAGTTAATGTGTCATATATTAAAATTATAGGAGAAAGTAATTAAGCATAGGTTACGACGTGATACTAATATTATTCAAAACCAATTTGGATTTATACTGAGTAGGTCCATTATGAAAGTTATACATTTGTTGAGAGGTTTGATGGAGAAGTATAGAGAGTGTAAGGAGGATCTACATATGATATTTAGTAATTTAGAGAAAACATATGATAAAGTTCCAAAAGAATTACTCTGAAGAGTTCTAGAACATAAAGGAGTTAACAATGCTTATAATTTATGTTGCACCGATACGGATACAATGACACGGATACAACACGATACGGATACAGAACACGCCAATTCTTAAAATACATGATACGGGTACGGCGCAGACACGACATTATAATTTATAAATCATACATAAAAATTAAAAAAGCAATCAAAGCATAATATTTGAAATGGCAAAAAAAATAAAAGCAACATCATTTGTAGCCTTGTAGCTTATAATATCAAAATAAAGTAAGCATTAACCAAGAACAAAAAACATAGACATTAATTGTCTAGCATATGAAATTTCAACTATTTAATAGAAGGAATGATAGGATTAGCTTCTTCAGTGGTTTGTCTTTGAACTTCTATATCATCTTCAATAAATATCATAGCTTTCAATTCAGGCTCATCAAGTGAAAGATTAGCAATTTATAACATTTCAATATCATCAAGAGACTCAAATCATCTCCAGCAATATCCCACATCTTGTTATCTTCTTTCATATAAGTTGGAGTTTTCCTTGTTAGAAATCGAAGGTTTATATGCACATAAATTAAATCTTCAGCCCGTTGTAAAATAATTTTATTTCTCATCATTGATTGGATGAAAGAGCATATGCTCCAATTTCTTTCACAACAAGGTGAGGATGAAACTTGGCCGCGGAATAAAATACAATGCGTCTTTTTTTCGGGTTTTTTTTTCATTTTACAACGGACACGCAATACACGTGTATCTGATATGCGTGTCCTTTTGAAATTAAATAGTATTTTAATTGGATACAGCTATGTGGTATCCGACACGTATCAGACCGTATCCGTGTCCGACACGTATATGATATAACACGCCTTCATAAATAGGTGTATCGGTGTAACATAGTTATAATAAAACCATTAAAGATATGTATACAAGAGTTGTTACTTGTACTTGTGTTCAAACACAAGATGGTTTGACCAAGTATTTTCCTATTCCAATTAGATTTCATCAAGGATCAGCTTTAAGCTAATATCTTTTTAATTTAGTCATGGGTGTTCTTTCAAAACATTCTCAATAGGATGTACCTTGTTGTACGCTTTTTGTTGATGATATTCTTTTTCTTGATAAAACTAGAGACATAGTTAAAGAAAAACTAGAATTATGGAGATCAACTTTAGAGTCTAAAAGTTTTCATTTGAGTAGAGTTAAAACTAAATACATGAAAAATAATTTTAGTGATAATGGATCTAGTGGTGGAAATGTGAAATTAGATGACCAAATCATTAAAATGAGTACACATTTTTAATATCTCGAGTTTATTTTTCAAAGCAATAGTGAAATAGAAGGCTATATTATCAGTAGAATTCAAGTTAGATGGTTGAAATGGAGGAATGCATCGGGCCTGTTGTGTGATAGAATATCCCTCAAACTCAAGTGAAAAATTTTAAAAAGGATGGTGAGATCTATAGTTCTTTATGATGCAGAGTGGTGGCCATTAAAATTGGAGCATATTAAATGTTGTTGAGATGCGGATGCTCAAGTGGATGAGTGGTTTTACACTTAAACAAAATGTGACATGAGTATATAAGTGAAAAGGTTGGAGTAGCTCCAGTGGCAGATAAGACTAAAGAGAGCTTCCTTTGATGATTTGGTCACATAAAACGTTAACCTTATGATGATCTAGTTGGGAGAGTAGATGTATTAGAGCCGGTCTATGTTAAAAAATATAGAGGTAGACCTAAAAAGAGTTGGTTATAAAATATTAAAAATGACATTTTTATTGATTTAAATGGCAATTTTACTCTTAATAGAACATAATAAAAAAAGTTGATTTATGTAGCAACCTCACATAGTGAGATAAAAGCTTATTGTCATTGTTGTTATTAAGAATTCTTGTAACATGAATTGAGAATTAAAATTTTTAAAAAATGTATGAATTTTATAACTAGGTTAATCATGAAAATAATGACCTTTGATTTTTCTTATGTTAATTGATATGTTTTCTTATTTCTAAACTCCTTTTTTTATTCAATAATTCAATTCATGATCATAACTAAAATAAAAAAATCTGATGTTAGAATCCATCTAAATGTAGTTGATTTGAAAAAATAAAAGAGAGGAATAATTCTTATCAAACTAGGAAATAATATTTACATACTTTCTTCCATAATGTAAATAACTTGTACTTCTTATTCTATCAATTTATGGAACCATTTTTTGGAATTGATCGAGATATTTTTCACAACATACAAAAAGTGGAAAAAATTGAAATATAGATCAAAGACCAACTAAGCCTTCTTGGAGGCTTGTTTTAAAATAGAAAAATAGGAATCCTATGATAATATCATAGAATAAAGTTTAATCTTAAAATTCATCTTGTTTGATGTAAGAAGTTCTGGATTAATTGGAAACACTGAGCCTAATTGAATAATTTAGTAACTAGAAGAGAGGTTATCTCATTGGGATCGGTGCTTTGTTCAAATAGACAAACAGAGATAAAATTAGATTAACTTCGAAACCCCATTTTGGATCTTCAAGTCTTAGATATTCAAAGAATATGAGCAACTTTCAAAAGAAATATAAGTTTTTTTTTTTTATATACTCTGCAATGCTTTATGGTGCAGAATGTTGGTCATTAAAAGAGAAGTATAATATTAAGTGTTGCAGAGATGAGGATGCTCACGTGGATGAGTGGCTTTACTCTTAAAGACGAGATACGAAATGAGCATATACGTGAAAAGGTTAGAGACTTGGAGTAGCTCCAATGGAAGATAAGATTAGAGAGAGTTGCCTTAGATGGTTTGGTCACATAAAACGGCGGCCTTCCGATGACCCGGTTAGGAAAGTAGATGTATTAGATTTGACTTAAATTAATAAAGGTGGATATAAACCATTAGAAATGACCTTTCTTTATTAGATTTAAATGAGAATTTGAACCTTAACAGAGCGATTTAAATGAGAATTTGTCCCTTAACAGGGCACAATGAAGAAAAAGAATTCATGTAGCCGACCCCACGTAGTGGGATAAAGGCTTGTTGTTGTTGTTGTACTCTACAACATCAATTCATTCATTTTTATTAATAAATTATCAAGAAGCTAATTGAAGTTGTTTTTCTTAAGGGCTATGATTACTAATGCAGATCTAACATTAGAGAAGAAAAATCACACAACACTTAAAATTTTCAAACATAAATTGTTAATCTAAATATGCTTATTAAGATCAAACTAAATGAAAAATTCAAGATTTATATAGTTCAAGAATAGTCGGCATTCTAAGGAGTAGAGGAAATGATCCGCTAACAAGATGCTAAAATAAGCACACAAGTATGTGTGGAACAAGAATCCACTATTCACAAGAATTTATGCGTTCACCCAAATCTCCTTGCAAGTAAAACCAAAGTTTTTCTAATAACAAATCAATGAAAACACTTCACTTTTTTATTTTAGGAACCAAAGAGCGGTAAAGATCAAATATCAACTTAATGTTGGTTTAGTATATATCAAACACTATAGATTCTTGAAGAAAGCAATGATGAAGTCATTGCAGACATTCTCGTCCCCACTTGCATGCTCTATTAGTCGTGTAGCTACAATAAGTGGGTTCATAGGAGAAAATTTTAATCCATAAGAATGATCAAGGTACAGTTGCTACACGATGAAGAATAGCGATTAAGGTATAATTATTTGATAAGAAAGAAGAAGAATAGTTAAATCCATGTTGTGGTGATCACACGGTGATCCAAATTGTTCTATCTTATCTCTATTATTTCATAAGCCCCCAATATTAAATTGGTTAAGAGAGTTTTCGTAAGTTAAGAGAGTTTTAGTAAGTTAAGCATTAAACCCAAATAAGGAGTCATCATATCAAACCAATCTAAATAATTTAACCAAGTTTAGGATAAGGTTCACCGAGGAGATGTTCTTCTTGATACATCATTGACAAGCAACAATTGATTTAAGTCAATGGATAAGAGCAACAATTAATGTATTTATATAAACATTTCATTCAACTATACGCTACAGAGTTGAATCCACATGTTCTAACATACCCAAAAATAAATAAAAACTTTCATTTATAAGAGTCCTCCACACCACATATCCCTCCCTCTCAAAGCTACCATTGGAAAGTTTATAATCAATTGTGATATAACAAAAATCCATCAAAGAACTCACTTATTGTAGTTTCTAACATGCAGTCACCATGCTTTGCTCAATCATGGGATAGTTAGCCAGAGTCTATAAGGCTACAATTGTTCTAATAACTTGAGTACGGCCTAGGCTTAACTCATTAGGAAGTATGATCCGTATGGATCATTGATTGTGCTTGATGCAAACATATTTTTTCTCCATTGAATACACAACATAGCATATGAGGAAAAAAAAACTAATTTCACTTCTTCCAATAACTCCTTCACTTTACTACTACACTTCCCTAACAAAACACAGATATCAACCACTTCTTTCTTGAAAGAATAGACAGCAGTACTGGACCCTCAATAATGCAGAGTAATTATTTTCGCAAAAAATAAGTAAAATTCAAGCATTAAAAGGAGGTATAAAGTGTGAGCAGCTGTCATTAGTTAGCTTATACTACAACGGCACTTATTTACTTTTGTAATTTTCCTCTGTCTATATATATTCTCTGTAACTGTGCTTTGAATGATACAGAATTACTTTTTCCTTTTATCTTCTCTGCTCCGTCTCTCTTCTTCCTCTCAAACTCTTTCATGGTATCAGAGCGCCGGGAAATGGGAGAACAAGAATCGACTTCCTCCATCCCTCCCGCTTCAACCTCCACATTCGCCGGTACATCTACGGAGCTCGTCCTGCCGGCCTCTCTCAAGTTCATCATCTCAAACTTCAAGAATCTCATCCCGCATCACCTAACTGCGGACAACTATGCAATCTGGCGGATCCAGAACTATCAAAATCTCACGGCCAACAGCTATGCCGATTTTCTCACTGGCAAGATCGTCCCGCCCACCGATACACATTCGCAAGATTACGCTCGCTGGCGCCTTATCGACAGTAACTTAATCTCTGCTCTCTTTTCCACTATTTCTCCGGCCCTCCTTCCCTATGTCATTACCTCTTCCTCCGCCCACGAAGTATGGGAAACCCTCGAACGTCGCCTTCAGTCGACATGTCGTTCTCAAGTAATTCAACTCAAGAACGAACTACATCATGTCCAGATGAACAATCAAACCATGCAATAGTATCTCTCCACCGTCAAGAACCTAGTGGACAACATCGCCGCAGCAGGAACTCAAATCGATCCAGAGCACATCGTTCTTTACATTTTGAACGGTCTTCCGGCGACCTATAACGCGTTCAAAACTGCAATCCGTACCTCATCCTCGCCCGCGGATCTTGACAAGCTTTATTCCCAACTTTGCATTGAAGAGATACATATTAATCATGAAATCAAGAAGGAGCAATCTCTCAACAATTCCACCTCCGCCCTCTATGCTGCTTCCGTCAATCAACAAAAGAACCGTGCCCCGAAACGATTCTTTAAGAACAAATCTTCCGCCCCTCATCAATCGGAGGAGCCGGATGCAACAAATACCAATCAGGTCAATTGACCAACTTGCCAAATCTGTGGCAAGATTGGCCACATTGCATTAAATTGTTGGCACCGGAGCAATTACAAGTATGCTCCAACGATCCAAAATGCACCGCGCGTGCTCCTCACACAACCTACGCCTCCACAAAACTGGATCCTGGACACTGGCGCGACAAATCATTTAACGCACGACAGCACAAGTCTACATCAACCCGTGACCTACACAAGCTCCAACTCGGTCACGGTCGCCAATGGCTCGTCTCTATCGGCATACAATTCAGCCATTAATGTTAAGAATGGAAATTAATAAAACAAATGGCCTCACTTGTCAAAGCTCCATGAGCAAATGTATAGGATAATCCTTCGGGAAGGAAATATAGGAATTGTGCAAAAGTGCGAACTGGACTTACGTCTGCCTAGAGTGGCCAGCTTCCAACCCAATCAATATAACAATATATATATAACAAGCTAGTAAAAAAATATTGGATTAAGTTGGTCCAATCTGACCATCTCAACTTGATGCTCCACATATCTTTGTGAAAGGCAGTGGGTAATCCCTACTAATCCTGACTCGAGATAAAGAAAGTGTAGAAATCAAAGAGGGCAATGAGAGAATGTAAGCAAGAGATAGAAGTCGGGGAAGAGCAAGCGATAAAGAGATGGTCAGAAAGAAAGAAATTGAGGAAGACAATGAGGCAACTAACAAGCTTTGATGGTGGCTATAGAAGGATCATAAGCATGGCCACTTCTCCATCTTATTTTTTTGCCTATATTAATGTAAAACCCTAACTTAGTCTCAACTTTATATAATTTCTCTCCTAAAAATTATGTTAATTAGATGGGGTTTTGAGCAGAGATTAATGATAGAAAAGTCCAATCAAACTCCAAATCACCTTGACTGAATTTGAATTTCAGCAAGGTGTGAAACCAGAATTTGGAAGAACTTGAAGAAAACACAAACGGGAACATAATTAACTTGATAGTAGTAGGTAGAAAACACCCGGGATATTCAATCGAAGTAGAAGATCCGACTCTCCCAACTCTCTAGACGCTGCTAGAGCCCAAAACAGCAAAGAAACAGTCAAAATACAGCAAACTTCTCCATGCCCTACCCTAGGAAGACATTACTTAATGCATACAATCCAAAAGAAAATCTCTAAATAGCCCTTATATTCAAATTTCCCTCCTAATTCCCACCTAAATCCTTCCTAATTGACACTGTTAGATCCACCATTTGGGCGGAACAAGCAGGAGGAGAAACTATGCTCCGCCTTGTGTAGACACGGGCCGATTCAATGTGGATCGGCCGGACCAGTCTAACAATTAACCACCCCAGATTGATTTTTAGTGTTTATTTAAAAAAATTTTAAAGGGCTAACATAGAGATTTAGGGCATTTAACCCTATATTACCATTTCCATGATTTGTGCAAGACCATCTATAAGGAATATTTGGTATTGTAGGAGCGTATCTGTTGAGATTTAATCAAAATGAATTATGTGAAGTTATTTTTGTTTATTAAAATAAATTTTTGTGTGTGTGCATATGTGTATTTAAAAGAATTCTATGATAATTGAATCTTGGATGAGTTTTTGAGGATTTCATGAACTTATGGTCAATAATATTCTATGCATAAATAACTACATAATTAAGGAATATGTGGAATTAATTATGAAGTAAATTAGAGGAACACTGAAATTGTTGAGTACCATGTGTTGGAGTGGGATATAGTAGAGTCGTGCTCAGCATGTCAAACTATAAGCATGCCCCATTTATATGTTAATCTATATTGTAGAACATACTTGATTCCTTTGTAATGGTTCTTATGCTTATATTGATACAATATCATGTTTAGTTAGCTTTGTTATGTTAAAGTAGAAATTCATTAATCTTAAAATAAACCATGCTATGGAATAAATTATTTTATATGTGCATAACTTTAACTAATACATCTTATGCAAATCATAAACTTTGTTTACATAAAGTATGATTTGGCATATCAATTACATTATCTTTGTTATAAAAACTTGCTCATAACCAAGATTGTGAAAATTGGACCAGACATAAAACCTAAAGAAAGAGAAGTTCAAGGTTCAATGGTTTGACTGGGGTTGAAACGAATAACGTAATAAATATTAAAATTATTCAATTATAATATATATTATATAATAAATGAAATTTTTTAAAGGAAAATTATAATTACATCAATTAAGACTCGTGAACAAGCTCGATTAAAGATATATAAAGTGCGGTAAGAAGCTTGATTAACTATTAATATAAATATAATAGGAAAAAACTATTAATATGATATAACTATATGTATATTGTAAATATAAATATATGAGCATTAAATATATTTACAAATTTTTTAAAAATATATATTTTATACTAATTTATAGAATCGGATGGTTCTACCAAATCAGGATCTGTTCAATGGTTTTTCGGTCGAACTGGCGGTTCAAACCGATTTGAGCTGGTTTGAAGCAAATACGATTTTCGAATTTGACCGGACCGGTAACTTAGCTGGTTCACGGTCGAACCAGTTGAATCAACTAGTCCAGATGATTTTCAGAACATTCTCATAGTATATGCTTGAATGTTTGATGGATATGAATGTTTTGAAAGTTGATGGATATAAATGTTGGTGGTACGCTTCTGTTTCTTCTTTTTTTTTTTTTTTTTTTTTTTTTTTTTTTTTTTTTTTTTTTTTTTTTTTTGTGGTACGCTTATGTTGATATGTGGCTAGTAAGGTAAATTGGTTCATAGAGTAACAACTCTCTTAGAGTCACTAGACTAAACCAGGTGAGTGAAACATTTCCTCTAATTCAAAGTACTACAACCAATCAATTATGTATTAAAGCCTGTGTATAGGCTACAGTTAATCTGTGGCTTCGATGCAGGGGCTAGTCTACACAACTTTCAAACCTTTCTAGGAGGCACAGGTAAGGAACACATAAATACAAACATTGTAGCTATAAATATCCAAATTTTTAAAATTTATAATAACAAATGATTGATAAGTCATTTTTGTATGAATAAATAAGAAGAATGCAACTAGATGATCTATTACTCGAAAGCAATGATTGTCATTTTTCATATGAGCATTACAACATAAAAATCATTAATAATTAATTCTCATTCAAAAAAATGTTGGACTAAAAGATGTGTTTAAGTTGATACAATGATTATGATTGTTATGATAGCATGCATTGTTTACCATGCAATTTTATTGGTCATAATGCCTTCTAGATCTCTTGTTATTTATAACTTGGCCAATAGTTTCACCTATTAAGTTTGTTTCTTGCAAATTCACACCTATCGATGTTTATGATTTTAAAATTATTATTGGTCTCTTAAAATATAGAGCTTCTAGGTTTAAGTTTTAAACAGCTTGGGAAGCTGAAAAAGATCATAATTTATTTAATTAATTTAATAGACTTTTATTATTTGAATTTATTGTTATACACTTATACTAGTTAAGCTTAAGTTTTAGAGGATAAATATTTCAGTGTCACTAACTTTATAAAGCTTTTATTTTTGTTGATATCTAGACAAGATTATACTTATTGGATTAATTTTAAATTTATCAATTCACCTTGTCTCACTGGTACTTTTGATTTCCAAAACCGGTGGGCAAGTTGTAGCAGTATCTCTGGTGCAGAATATAAAAAAAAACATGCACATGAGCATCACTGCATCACTAGTAAAAATCGTTACCAATTTGCTTCCATCGCATCATTTGGGCAGTTTGATAATTCTTTGCAAAACCACAGTCTTTGCCCTCCCTATGTCCCTGCTACACCGATCAGCCTGCTGCACCAAATCCTCAATGGTTTTCATAAACACTCCCATCTTCTTCCTTATCTCCTCGATACCAAGCCTCACAGCCTCTTCATCTCTGAATGCGAATTCAGCATTCTCAAGCAGCAATCGTATATGATCTTCCAATCGGTTCACCAAAACTCTAATGCTATCCAAATCAGTAATCACAACAAAGGTCCCTGCATGCATTGCATTAATTAGCCCCTTCTCAGCCTTAAGTGCGTCCTGGTAGCCCTTCCACATGGAATCAAACCACTTCCCCATTGATCCCAACGGAATCGAAGAGGCAGCAGCCAACGCCGCTGCTATAGGCGGCGCAGCCACCACAGCAGCCACCACCGAGCAGATCAGAAGTGCCGCAAAAGCCGAGGCAAAGATTACGCACGTAACCTTTCTCCATGCTTTGACAGATTTGAGCTTCTTGTCAAGCTCGTTCTTTCTACGATGCAACTTCTCGAGCATTGACAATTGCTGTTGGTAGACTGATTGAAATGCCTGGTAAAACTCATCAGTGAACGGATCCTCAGTAGCCTTAAAATGCCTCAACTCCTCTAGGGTTTTCGCGTATCTCGTCTTTCTGTTCTCTTCTAGAGATTGGACCTCCTCATCGGCTGCGGCTGCAGCCGCGGCAGCGGCAGCGTGTTCTTCGTCGAAGCTTTTAAGGGCGAGCTGAACAATAAGCTGAGAGTGGCGAGCTTTCTTGAGACAATTCTCAAGAGCAGTGAAGAAATCAAGAGTACGGAGACTGTTCTCGAAGTAGTCCTCAACGAGCGGGAAGATCTCCGAGTTCTTCCAGATATCCTTTTGGCAGTCGAGGATGATGCGGACGACATCTTGGTTCATGTCGAAGAGGGATCCAGCAACTTCTGTAAGGGTATCAAAGGAAAGAGAGCGGAGCTGGACGTTAACGGCGATATTGGAGATAACCCGGCTAGTACGCTGCTGGAGACCGGCATCAAAGTTCTCAATCTCCGGATCCACCCTGCAAGCTGCCTCGTACGAGCTCAGCTCCGCCAGATACTGGTCGCTACCGCCGGAGACAGATCCACTAGTACCGCCGCCGCTGGCACGCCTCTTGCTGAACGAGATGCCCATTGACGAAAAACAGGGTAAACTGTGAAGTGATTTGAGTATCTCTGCGCGTCCTTAAAAATGTAAGAGTAAAAGAAGACAATAACAAGGACAAGGAGAGAGGGGAGGTAAGGAATGGAGAGCAATCTAAGCGTAAGCCACTGCTTCCTTCTCTTCCTCCCCTCCCTCCCTTCTTCACCGACTAGGAGGGTCAGATCGCGTCAAAGCGGAGGAAGACCGGAGGGAAAGGTCTGGAAAAACCTAGAATGGGACTTAAACGAGGTCAAAGGGGAAGGAGAGAGGAAGCTTTCGTTAAGCTCTCATATTAGCCCGGCGAGGATGACTTCAGCTGAAAGGAACCTGTGTGACCATGGAGAAATTATTAGGCGCGGAGTCCGCGCGTGAGCCTCCGCGCGTGGAGAAATTATTAGGTAAGGAGTTCGGACAGTATTACTTAGTATCATTGGGTACTGCTTGGTACTCTGTATCTGTGCAGATGGTTCTCACCCCATCTGCACTCCGCACCTAATAATTTTTCCCGCGCGTGGCTTTGCCTCCTGACTGACGTAGAGATACGTCCTCCCAACGTCAAAAAATTCGGTTTTTGCTCGGTATTGCTAGGTATTATTTGATAATAACGAAGAATATCATCATGTTAAGACCAATACCGAGTTATACCGAGCAATACCGAGTTTTTTCTAGAAAAAACTATGTATTTTTTTGTATTGCTCGGTATTGCTCGGTATAACTCGGTATTGGTCTTCACATGATGATATTCCTCGTTATTGTTTGGTATTGCTCGGTATTTCTAGTTTTTTAGCGCGATTTTAGCTTTGGGAGGACGTCTCTCTATGTCAGGTGGGAGGACGCAATAAAAATTCGGATTTAACACGCTAATTATTTGTAGTATTTTTTATGTTTTTGTCAGCCGGATCGGTACAACTCAGCTGGATAATTTAAATAATTTTTTTCAAGTTTAAGCTTTAGGATTTGAGCTTCTTTTAAAAAAAAAATATGAAAATTCTCTAATATTTAGTACTTTTCACTCAAATAACATTTGAGTTGGTGAGAAAGAATAGATTAAGATGAAGACTAATTTGGAGGAGGACGTCGCATTCTTCGAGCAAATCAAATGCCCACAAGATGCGGAGGCCAAAAAGCGGCAACCTGAATGAATTAAGAAAAAGTTTCTTTGGTTGGAGGTGTTGTAGAATTCAACTTATTGGTAAAGTTTAAACTCGTCGTGTGAACAAGCTGATAGGAAGCCAACACACATTGAAGATAAAATGTATATAAGCTTGTAGATGCAATGTACAAAATATTTAATTGACTCTTTTACTTTGTACAAGTTTTTGATGAACAGTTTCAAAATTTTATGAGCATTTTATTCATTTTGTGAAATTTTTTTAACTGTGTATTCAATGCGTAATAAAAGTGTATTTGTTGCGTATTTACTGCATACTTGCTATGTATTTGTTGCATATTTATTGAGTTTTTGCGGAGTATTTGTTGAGTATTTGTCGGGTAACCGGTGAGTACTTGTTGATCATTTATTGAGTATTTACTTTTTTTTTTGTACTTGCTGAGTATTTTATATGTATATGTTGAGTTTTTGCATAGTATTTGTTGATTATTTGTTTAGTATTTATTGAGTATTTGGTGAGTATTTAATGTGTATTTATTAAGTATTATTTATTTATTTGTTGTATATTTGGTAAGTATTTGTTGAGTATTTGCTGCATATTCACTACAAATTTATATATATATATATATATATATTGTAGGATGATAAGTATAAATAATAAGTGAATATGTGTTGTTTTAATTGTATTGTGTAGGAAAAAGACATAAAAGACATAAAATTCTAAGTTTCATATAGCAACGCGGCGTCAAAGAAATAAATAACGTCGCAACGCCATCAAAGACACCACTGGAGCACCAAAATATCAGCTTGCAACAACGACTTCTCAGTTAAGCAACATTGCAATGGTCAAATACCAACTTTCACGGTACCGAGTTTTTTGTTGTACAGCATCACTGTGTCATAATCCATAAGGCCTCGACACCCATTTCTCTCCCGATGCCGTAGCATCCAAACGTCAGCACACCACGGCATAGCAGTTGTAACTTCCCACTTCCCAAGGACATAATCTGTCATCGAAGCGGCGAGGCTATTCACCAAGTAATTGATCCACATCAGCAAGCCCCGCAACGGCACCAAAATAATAGCGCAACAGCATTAGTTCATTTAATGGGCGCAACGCACTGATCTTTCTAGTGTCAAACGTTTGTTTTGTATTTTTTTTATAAATAATCATTGTGTTATATTTGTAATGGAGTTCAGTCACTTATATAATTTTAGTCTAATTTAGAGTTTTTTTTTTTTTTTCTAAAACTCACTTAGGATGACAACTAAGTGAATTTAGAAAAATATTTGATACTATCATTAGAGTGTTTGGCTTGTGTTTGTGTAAGCAAATTTGTACGTAAAGAGCAAGAGTGTAGAGGAGATCCATTGAACTCTTATGGTGATATCTATTTATTGTATTTTTTTTTCTATTATGATATCAATGAAAATGAGTTTGCTTCAATTCTTCTCAATGTCTTGCTAAATTCTCTTATTTTGGATTGATGATGTAATTATCGTATTCAGTACTGATGAATTCTCTTATTTCTTAAATAATTAAAATGATATTTTCAATATTACTAAAACTTCTTTTAATGTACATAGTGGTCATATATGTAGTTAAAATTATATGTAATGTGGGGCCTCGACAGATAGAAACAAGCATAACCAGGAATATTGAATTAGTATGCATCATGCCTAGGCATAGGGTATGAAATATACTAAATTCTTAGAGATGATATAACTGTAAGAAGTTGATAGACATCCTTTGTTCCTACAAGTTTGACAGAGATATAGGGATGCATATGCTCTGAATAGCATCACAATTAAAAGGGATTAATTAGAAAAAATATGTTATTTACATTCATCAATAAAAAAACATTATATTCATATAGTGTATTCATTATATTTATCTAATTTTATTTAAGAGATTGAATCTCCACAATCTTTATTTTTATTGAGTAGAATAATTATTATAATTTTAGTAAACAGTATTAGTGAATAGCAAGTGAGCACATCTTCTTTGTGGGATTGATACTCTACTCTATCACCATTTAATTCGACATGTATACTTACATATTTTAAATGAGGATTTTATAATTTTTATATATCAAAGAAAACCTAAGTATTTGTGGGGATTGATAAAGCCCTAATTCATTTCACAATTTTATAGGTTACTCCACCGCCTCCATCAGTTTACTACAGTTATGTCCATAATGTTGGTTTTAGTGTTCGTATGGATCATCACAATTACTAGTCAAATTCGAGAAAGATAAAGACCAGGGACTTTGTTCATACAAAATGAAGTTTGGAGAAAGGTATATGTTTGAATTCTAAAACTAAATATCGAAAATCATCGACTAAAAAAGGTTGTCAAGCTATGATAAGGTTTATAGTAGATGAAGCTAGAAATTGGAATGTCCAAAAAAATTATTAAAAGTCATAATCATGATTTGGCTAGGCCAGAAGAAATTGGAGATGGTAGTAATTTGTCGTCGCATCAATCATCTCATTGGTCTTCATTTCGTGCTTTCTCCTTGAAGGGAAGAGTTCACTAATGTTACACAACTCTTTTTAAATCATGGTAAAATCATGATTTTGAAAATCAGATAGAATCGGGCGGTTAAATCGTGGACCAGTCATATGTAAGAACTCCCCCTATATCAAACTGGTAACAACTGATTAGAACCATTAGGTTGATTAGTGAATCATTAAACTAGTCCAAGTTTCTTAAAACAGGCTAGTTTCATTACTACCACATTTAAATAATTAAATAAGTTAATTTAATAATTTTAGAATGAATATTAAAATTAAAAGTAAATAAATAAAATTTAACATATTTTGATTCCCCGATGAACAGTTAATTCTTATATATTGTTGGGATCTTGGAAGATGTTCTTGAGAGAGAGAGGGAGGGAGAGAGAGAGAGACACCACATTTGGAGGAAATACAAATAAGCTTTTCAGATTTTTCCCCAACTCTTACATCAACCCAAGGCCTCTATTTATAGAGCATTACCAAGATGTGATAACATGCATGAGCAAAAAAGCCTAAAACTAAACAACTCATAACATATATAATAATCATTTACCAAAGAAGAATTAATAACTTTCGAGTTCCTAACACATGCATTATAAACCAAAATATATATTTCTTTAATTAATGTTTATACAATGAATAATGTTTAATTTATAATTATTTAATGACACGCCATTAAAAATTAAATGTGGATTATATTTAAGTATATAACATAAATCAGCAATAATTTATATTAAATTTATAAGCTTACATGTAAACTAAATTTTAAATTGAAAGTGTTTACATTTAAAATTGCTAAATATTATTTGATTTTGTCTAATTTCTTTGCAAGAATTATACTTTTAAAATTTAAAGCATTTGTTAGGTCATTTTATTTATCGGCAATAATCTATTGACCCCATGATCTCATAATACAAATGAGTTTATATTGATGATAGCAAATATCAGCTCAGAGGTCTTAATATTTACACAAAGACATTGTAGGAGTTGGTGAGTGCATGAATTTTAGACTTGGTTGATTTTATAACATTTTTAAATGTTAAATTTTAGCTCAAAATAAGTCAATAGATGGGGGAGAGTATTGGGTTCAGACACCTGACACAGAATACCTTCACAGTACTGAGTACCGAACAGTACCAAAATCGATACTGCTCAGTACCGAGTAGTAGGTGATGTAGCACAATTTTTCATTGGGCTCCGAACACATCCGGTGTCCGAACCCAATAATTTGCCCAATAAATGCCTCAATTTTCAATAATCGACAGTGAAATAAAATACTTGTGAAAATCTCTCAAATTAGTCCATATCACCTAATTAGAAGTTTTCATTTTGCATTTTCATACTTAAATTTACAAATAAACTGAAGAGCAACAATACAAACTTTGTGTTTCTACAATTCCAAAGCTTCTACAGGCAAATAACCCAAATTCGCCATCCTCATTTTCCCCCTTTTTCTTCTTAAATTATTGTCCGTTTTCCCTTATTATCTCCCTCTAAATTATCACAGAAGTACAGTAATAAATTATATTCGCTTGAACCATATCAAATAACAAGGATAAACTATCTATCCTCATTCAGAATTCCCCAGCTAGAATGAAAAACTCTATAAATTTGGTGTCCTGTAGTAGATCTTTACCCTTCCTAGACTTCATCAAGCCGTCTTGCAGTAAATTAGACAGAGAGCTGCCAGGCTACAATGTTCTGAGGCAACAATACTTCACGATTCTGTGAAGAGATTTCGATCCGGGCCCGTTACTGCTACCATCAGAACTTCTTGAGTGAGTTCTTTTTGGATGACTTCGGACACAATGTTTTGGTGTATTTCCTTGAGAATAAACACTATCTGCAAGCATATGTTTTTTGCCAGAGTTGGATGACCATTATGGCATGCAATTAAACCTATAATCATAGATATTTAGTTTAGGATTAGGGGTGCAAACGAGTCAAGCCGAATCGCAAGCTGGCTTGAACAAACCTCAAATTCGACTCGTCGGCTCGATGGCGGAGCTCACGGGAGGGAAATCCAAATCCACGTCTATCATTTTAGACTACGAGCTCCGGTTCTCAGAACGACGTTGCCGGATTTCGGGAAGATGACAGAGAAGATCTGGACGACGACGTCCGTCATTTTCGACTGCGAGCTCGGTCCTCGGCACGACGTTGCCGGAGTTCGGGAAGACGATGGACACGATGATGAGCTCGGGACGAAGGATATCGACGGCTGAGGTTGGGAAGATGGACGCGACGACGATGGCGGTCTGAGTCCAAATCGACGGAGCTCGCATGCAGATCTCGCCTGAGTTCAGGAAGACAGTGGAGCTCGAGACTGAGCTCGACAAGCCGCTCGACATGAAGACGAGTCGAGCTCGAGCTCGGTATTAGATAGTCGAACTCGACTCGAACAACCTCTGGCTCAAGCTCGACTCGACTCGTTTGCACCCCTATTTAGGATATAACTAATGATCGAGTTAATTGATTTGCTAAATACAGAAATAGAACTTACCAGATGGCTGTGAAGGGTTGATAACCACATTCACTGGCTTTGAAGATGTGGAGACGCAACAATTGTAATCCTTGTGCTCTTCTTGCATGTTCTGGCTACTTGCACTCCCAAGGTATCGCAATAGCTCTTCAGAATTGAAATACTCGTTTGAGTGGACAGATATGATGCTGGAATTGTTTGAACTGGATGAAGCTGAGTCTGGATCATAAAGGTCATTTAGCTCGAGATAATCGTCCATCGGGAATTTCAAATATGCATGGGAGTCTGATGAAGAAAAACTGTTCTGATCCTCGAGTGCAGCTACCTCCTCGTTATCAGCAGCAGCTTGCACAACCTCGTCGCTACCAGTAAAATGCTGCACAAGAATGAAATTACGTTCAGTGGACAGAATCTGAAAATTTTGTGTTTGGAGGGAGAAATTATTCCGTGCGGAGTCCAAACGGTAAAGAATCATCCGGATGTGCGTGTACACAGTGTGTATATTATTAAGTATAATTTTGTACACAATTTAATTTTTTAATACACAGTGTATACAAATATTGTGTACACTCACATCCGGACAGTTCTTTACCGTCCGGACTCCGCACAAAATAATTTATCATTTGGAGGGGGGGGATGGATCTTTGGAGACTACTAAGATGTCAAATTATTTCTATCACCACAAACTTTCCAGCACATAATAGGCCTGAATTGGTAGCTTGAAATTAGGAAAAGATTTTTAAAAATAATAAAATTGGTTAAACCCATCATTTGACTAGGTTTAATTAGAAATTAAAATTAATTTTAAGCTCTACAAAGCCTAAAACCCTCTCAAATATAGTGCTTTCAATTTTTACAAAATGAATGAAAACAAAATCATATTTTTCTAAACCATGTTTACTATCTACAAACAATATGAGCCCTTAGTGTAATTAGAACCACCATCATTAGTTAGTTATTTATTGAAAAATCTAAAAAAGGTAGAGTAACATTATCCATAAATTATAATTGAATTCCCTGAGGGGATTTACTGCAAGAATTATTTTGCAATATATGAGTTCCACTAGATTTACATTAATCCCGATGCAAATTCAAAAGTTGAAAAATAGATCTAATGAAGCAAATACAAAAAAAAAAAGTACCTGCGACCTATTTTGGGCATTAGTTGATAAGCTGCACTCTTCATCTTCTACAAATCTCATCAACAAGCTTTCTACGTGCAGAACATCATTATCATCATATGAACTAGAAGGGTTGAGCTGCTCCTCATTGGGTAACTTAAAATCACAAATTTTTGAAGTTATGTCATTTTGCAAGAACACTCTACACATTAACTGGTAGTCCTGCAAATATCTCCACTTAACTTAATGAATGCAAAATGATGAAATAATGTCAAAACATTTTGATAAGATAGGTACCTGTGAAAAATTAGATTCAGGGTACGACTTCTGGTCTCTATGGTACTCTTGCATCTTCCAACCAGTTCTATTTCCAAAGGGTTCTAAGCCAATGTAAAATTCCAGTGTTATTTTACCGCCAACAGTGGCAGCATCTTGACAAATTGTGATCTCGTCCATGGGCTTCCAATATCCAATTCGTTTGACTTTAATGTTCCTCCATTCAGTACATGACTGGTAATTATTATAATTGTACAAATACCACATGCCCTCTGTTAAGAAGCAACTTATGTTAGCATGTTTATGAGTCCTAGAAGGTTGTCAGCTTTAACAGACCAAGATGATAAAGATGATAGCATCTTTTTCTGTTCATTATAGAAGGATAAAAATCTTCTCCAATCACCATGGTAAGTGCACAATGTAATAACCCAATCTCAACAATGCAATCCACTCTACTTCGAGGGTTGAGATTTTTGATATAATCTTGGACACTCAAAATAGATTGTATAGCAAAGATAGAAATAGATTATATAATTAATCTTGGAGACCCAAGATAGAAATCTAACATATTTCATGCTAAATTTAAATTTAGGAGAAAGATCTCAAAGCTTCAAAGTAGGAGGCGAGGTAAATGATTATAACAAGCTAGTTTAGAAAAACAATAAAATCACGCAAAAGCTACCAATTTTTAGCAATTACTCCAGTCCACATTCATAAAACTGCATAATAACAGAGGATGGTAGGGTTTTGTTACATCTCCTGCTGTGTGAGGGAGCCAGCTGAACCAAATTGATTTAAGAAAGAGATCAAAATCAAATTCAAATTGGGGAGGGAATCAATTAAGGAAAGGGGATGGTTTATGAGGGAATTTGGGGAGCCTATTTAGGGCAAGTTATATTGTATTTTAAGTTTATGCAATTTGTTTTTGTGTTGTAGCTTTTCTTTGAGAGTTTCGTAGCGGTGTCTAGGGTTTGCGGGAGAGCCAATCTACCTCTCGAATACTAGATCAATTGCATCTTTTGTTATTTGCTGAAAGAGTAATAAAAAATCAGCCCTCATATTTGTGTTCCTGTAATTTCTTTTTTTCTATTTGTTGTTTTTGCTTCTCTCGCATTTCTTTAGCTTAATACTATAAATTTTTCAAACTACCAAGAATAGTCATTATCATGGAAAAAATGGTTACATCTGTAGGAAAATACTTAAAATACTACGAAGTTGGCTCTAAAATGACACTGAACAATCAAAGAGAGGAAGTACTACATATTAAGGTATATGGTCAATGATTCTGAAATTAAAACTCTTGTAAGGATAACCGCCAAACTTGTTATAGATACAACTTAGGAAAAACTTTATATGGATGAAGGACATCAGCATAAAAGGTAAGAGAAATGATTTTTAACTGAAAAATCCCGGCAGAAAACAAAAAAACTGTTATAAAGTAAGAAAAACAAAAACAAGAGTGATAGTAGTAAGCGCCAGTCTCAGAGACAAGAAGAACCAGTAATACCTAATGAAGGAGAAAAGGCCATCATACCACACGAACCAACTAGGAGATTCCAGGATAATTATGCAAGACCAGAAAGTCTTACAGAAGAGAAACTAAGGCATGTAAGTAATCTCAAAATAGATATATCTGCCCGTAGCAAATTGAGGTCAATTATCCATATATAGAGAGAGAATGTCCAACAAAAAAAAAACAGAAAGGATTGTTAAGGAAGATAACAGCGGCAAATAGAAAGGTAACATGTTATACTTATGAAGCATATAAAGGCTTTGAATACAAATGATTGGTGGGAAGGTTCGGGCCCGATGAA
The DNA here is from genome assembly GCA_016618105.1 of Dendrobium huoshanense. Taxonomy (NCBI): domain Eukaryota; kingdom Viridiplantae; phylum Streptophyta; class Magnoliopsida; order Asparagales; family Orchidaceae; genus Dendrobium; species Dendrobium huoshanense. The sequence goes on along the minus strand of CM028342.1, from coordinate 5,319,116 downwards.
ATATTGGATACCCGAATGTTAACAAATTAGTAAACACAAACAAGTTGGGTAGCATAATTGGACCAATCAAGAGTCATATTTTCAACTAGGCCATGCAGAACAATAAGAACCTAATATTTGCTAATTTAGTTTTATTTAATTGCTTAAACACTCACAGGAATTATGAAAATGAAAAAAATTATATATACAAACTAACATATGATGAAATGAAAAAATCAGGATCATTTAATACGACAGAATGATACAATACCAAGACAATTCCTAGTAACTATCGCTTAATTTCTGGAAAAGATTTATAGACATAATGTAACCTTGCCACATTTGAAAAGACTACGCCCTGAACTTCATCCATTCACTAGACTTTGAAAACTTTGTATTTGACGGACAAATGTTAAACATCATATAGCCTGCATTACACGCTAATTCACATTCATGCAACATTTTAAGATGAAAATCTGAAAACTGAAACAAAATGCCCTTTCTGATTTGTAGATCAAATATAAAATACTCCCTTTAAAGTAATAAGCAAAGAAACCTGCTTCAAGTATTTGTTTTAAAAAGAAGACAAGGTAATAAGATTTACAGAACTCCTAAAAATTATTGTTTCCCATTTCTATATCCAGAATTTCTACAATATGTACCCTGACAAGCTTGCAGGACGTCTCTGTTGCTTAGATCACAGTACACAAAATATAATCAATTGATGTTTGATGGAATCTCTATGCACCTAACAATCCTAGTATTTTCCAGAGGAAACAACGAACAACTACATTAAATTTGTCTGCGTATATTGGATTGTGCTAATGGAATGACCCAGATCAATGAAATTAAATGAGAAAAGCAACTTACCGCTAGAAAGTAACTACTTCTACAAAAACATAATAAAGAAACCAATACAAGCGTTAGAATCATCACATTAAATTACAGAACTAAAAGAAATTGAATCCATAAAATTAAACCTACCTATACGTCTGAATATTTTCATAAAGAATGAAAATACAGAAGAAGTAATTCAGTTAATAGCTCCACGGAAGCTAACCAGGGAAATCCCAAGGTTCGAGGCTGAAAGGGTTCACATTGGTTATCACGTTAGCAGGAGTAGGATCCCCAGCCTTCCTTCCGCTCAAGAACAACATGACCTTTTCATCAATTGAGCCGTCATCGGCATCAAAAAGCGGAGGCGTAAAAGCTGAAGAGCACATCTCACGGTCCAATCCAAAACCAGTAGCTGGCAACTCCTATGAATATTCCGCAATGACAAAAATTAACCAAAAATAGGAGCAATACGGAATCGATACAAACAAAAAGGCTCAACTAAAAGCAACCAGATTCCATCACCAAAAAAACAAAAAACTTCATCAACAATCCTACTTCTAACAACTCAATTCATCAAATAATAAGTAGCCAGCCAAAAATTTTCCAAGCCTTAAGCATATCCAAAGAAAACAAGTGTTCCAAACACAAAAGTAATTCAAATTTCCAAACACAGTTCACGCAAAAATCTCACGATATTAGAAGTATCAAACCAAAAAGGAATATCCAGAATCCACATTCAAGGATAAGCAAAAATCACTTCTCCATCACCTCAATCCGGAAAATATCCATTAAAACACGATTCAGACATTGGATTCCGAATCCCAGCTTTCAAATCACGAATCTATTCTCAATCGGACAAACACACACACACACACACAATCAATCCCAGATACGAATCATAAATGAAAAGAACAATCAGATTGAAGAGCGCTTTCTCTCCCTCTCTCTAACCATCGTCGAAGCACAAAGGTCCTTCGGCGGCCGAGCCTCGAACTCCCCTCTCGCTCGATCTCTGGCCCCGCCCCTTTCTTCCTCAGCTCAACGAACAATAAAACGAAGGCCAAAGCGCCTATTTATAGAGTCGACCCTTCTAATTATTTTTTGGTCGTTTTCATCTAATTAAGTTGTGCAATACGGAATCTAACCGTCCACGTCAGACAGATTGGAAAATTGACGGACTCGATGGATTTCATAGTGCCTCAGTGTTCTCCGATCACAGCGGATCAGTTTTGACTAACCCACGTTTACGAAACTGCCCTTCGCCCAGCACGGTCCCACTTCTCTTTCGGGAGAAATTAGTAAATTACCTCCAAAAATTATAAATGAAATTAATTTATAATTTCTATTATAAAAAGACAATTAAAACTGTTCTAAAAATAAGTAGATAAATTTAAATTACAGATAAATATATTTGAAATAAACATTTGTATTATAAAAAAAGTTGTTCAAAAATAAATCATTTTTATTAAATTAAATTTTAAATAAATAAGAATAGTAATTTAAATGGATTCCTATAATAACGAACTTTATTTGAATTTCTATCAATTTTTTCATAAAAATATTGCTCGTAAATGATTCTCACATTTCATAATATCATCATAAGAATATTTCTTATTTTTATTTCTTGAATTCTAAAAAATACACGTGTCAGGCATATGAGATGCGTTGGATTGTTGGACTCAGAAGTTGCTTCCCTGTTTGTGGTATCTTAGCGGTTTTTTGATTGTATGGCTGGCAAAGTCCGTCTTCATTCAGGTAACTATTATTACGTTTTTACAAATATGCCCCTCTTTCCTGGAGCCACATGGCTGGCCAATATTTTGCCGTACGATAGAGTATATATCTACTTAGAAAATTAAAAGGTAACGTCCCATTCACACGAACTTTTTATTAGGTCCGGTGTAAGGACGTAGAGGAACGTCTGATCGAAGGCAAAATTCCGTCAAAAAACTCGGTATTTGCTCGGTATTACTAGGTATTATTTAATAATAACGAGGAATACCGCTCTGTGAAGATCAATACTGAGCTATATCGAGCAATACAGAGTTGTACCGAGTTTTTCAACTTTTGTATAACTCGGTATTGGGTCTTCACGTGATGATATTCATCGTTATTATTTGATATTGCTCGGTATTTCTCATTTTTTTGCGCGATTTGGTCTCCGACCGGACGTTCCTCCACGTCCGGTCGGAGGACGTAATAATTGTTCCATTCACAAAGATAATATACTCATGAATGCAATCGAAAGATTTCTTAGTTGGGAAAATTTATTACATGAGGCCGGATAAAAAAAATATTTGAATTTTGTGAGTGTACATAATAAAAATAAATTTATATATTTGTTGTGTATTTATTATGCATCCTCAAAGAATTCGAGCGGGAGAGAAGTCATGATGAGAGAACTGTCCGGATTCTGTGAGCGTACATAACCAAAAATAAAATTATGTATTTGTTGTGTATTTACTGTATACCCTTATAGATTCCGAACGGTTCTCCCGTCCGGACTCCACACGCAGTAATCTATTCTTAGTTGGATATCAAAGCAACCAACATACCAAAGTGAGTTAAGTTGAAAAAATATGTTTTGATATTTTGATTCAAAATATATTAACATGAGTTTTAAGATTTTTTTGGGATGACCGTAATAATTTATAAATGAGATTATGAAGCAATTACAAGAAAAATATTTTTTTAATATTATTATAGATATTAGAAATATTTTAATTTTTTGAAGTAAACAATTATTTTTTATTAGTTAAAACTTTCACTAATTAACAACTATAGTTATAAAAAGCAGCTTCTCATTATAGAGATTTTGATAAAGCACTGAAAAAATAGCAGTAAACAAATGAAATTATAGATATAATTTAAAAAGGAAAATAATGAAAAAAATTATCTCAAACAAACTTAAAATTCTTCAATTTATATTGCTAAGTTATATATATCAGAAATTCATCATAATGTATTTAGTATAAAAAAAAATTAAAATATTTTTCCATCCAATTTCACCTTTTTTCGGGTTGGCGGTCACGACTTGGAAAGAATCTTCTGGTGGAGGCAGCATGTATTTGGACATTGGCGAATAACTCCAAAATAATCTAAATATGTTGTAACATACCCTCTTATTCGCAAAATTACACAAAAAGTTTCTTAAACTCCCCTTCTTTTGTGGGGAGACTTATAGAAGAAATCAAGTTGAACTATTCATTTTTGGACACTTAGATTTGGTTTGGAACAATTTCTTTATTGTTTCTTAAAACTGAACTTTAGTATCAAATTTTTAATTTTTACTAAAACTCTATTTTAAGAAACAATAAAAAAGTCATCCCAAACAAAGACTTCGTTTGGGATGACTTTATTCTTAAAGTCATTTTAAAAAGCAGTACGAAAGCTGTTTCGAACGAAACCTAGTGAAGGCTTTTTTACTATTTTTAAAAGTAATTTTTTAAAAACTACTTTAAGAAACAGTATGAAACCAGTCCTAAACAAGCCTTAATTTCTACAATCCCCTGAAAAAAAAATAAATACTTATTTTTCAAATTACCTTATTTTTTTAACTGTGAGGAATAAGAAATTTTTGTATCACATATTGGCTTCGTTTGGGACGGCTTTTTGACTGTTTTTAAAGTAGTTTTTTAATATAAAATTTTTAATTTTTATACTAAAATGATGCTTTAAAAAGTAGTAAAAAAAGTCATCCCAAACGAAGCCATTATATATTAGATATTTCAAGTGAACCAACCCCTTAGTTTTTTTCCCTTTTGAAACTTCTGATCTTATCATTAGATGGATGATAATCAAGGTGAGTATATACTTTAGGGTGGTAAACTAAGTCTATTAATGTTAGATTCTTTTTGTAACAAATGGACAGGTGACCAATTTTGATTGGTTGAGCATTTTAAGGCAGTTTCTCATCACCTTCCATCTACAGTGATGAAGATTGTAATCATAGAAGGAAAGTGGGTATTAATTACATACAAACACTCGGTGGCGGAGCCCGCATTTTTATTTACGGGAGCATAAATTTTTTATTTTAAAAATACCTTAATATTTTTCGTCTTAATTTTTTTTCTTTATAGTTGTTAGTTATAAGAAAAGAAAATTATATGATAATAACAAAATTTATTGTCATGCCCATATTTAAAAAAAAAAAAATTATAATAAATATATTTTAAGTTACTTGATTTAAATTTAAATATTATAATTTTTCTATAATGTAATTTGTTGACTTTAATTACATAAATATCCTATAAACTAGAATTTGAAGTTTTTAAAATAATAAAAAATGATGAAATTTTTAATTAAAAAAAGAAAAATAGTAAAAATAATTTTAAGATAATCTAATAAAGTCATTAAAAAATTAATAGTGAAATTCACAATTAGAGAGATATAAATAAGAAAATAAATAAAAAATATTTAAAATAATCTCGCCCCTCATGGAGAGACAGAAAGAGAGAGAGTAGAGAGCGAAGATAGGTGGAAGAGATATGAAAAGAAAAAGTGGGGGGGGGGGGGGGGGGGAGCCAGCTATGGGAAAAAGCAAAAAAAGCAGCTTTGTGGAGGTAGAAAACAAGGAAAAATATGTAGGGAGTTTTACATACATACCATTCAATACTATTCTATTTACATATTTAACACCTAAAACTTTAATATTACATAAATACCACCCATACTTCATTTTCATACAAAATATGAGTGGTAGAAATGAAATATATGAGTGGTAGGAAAGAAATATAAGTGGTATATTTGATATTAAAATAATATAGGGTGGTATGGATGTAATATTAAAGTTTTAGGTGTTAGATGTGTAAATAGGATGTTATAAAGTGGTATGTATGTAAATTTCCCAATATTATATAAAGTGTTGTTGGTTGCATGTTAGGTTGACCGTGATTTTTACTGACCTAAAGACAGTGCTTCTTCGCCACAAATATATATAATAAATAAAGGGATTTTATAATAAATATTTAAAACCTTGAAAATTTTCATTCATATTAAGCCTCTTACATCTATATCAAATGATTAATATTTATATATAATTAATTTAATTATAATCAAAGAAATAAAACTTGATGCATAATTTTCTTGCTGCTTAATTTGGGCTCATTTGGGCTCGGATCGGGTTGATCTTGGTGTCGTTGGGTTCGTATTTCCGAGACGCTCAGTTTGACTCTAAGCTCGCTGAAATCGGAGTTCGGGTGCTCCCAGAATTAGTTTTTGAAGTTTCTCACTAGCTTTTGCCTCGAGATTCGTGCCCGATCAAGCTAATTTTTTGATGTCGTATCAAGTGTATTTAGACTTTGTTTGGGATGAATTTTTTACTGCTTCTTAAAGAAATTTTTTAGTACAAAAATTTAAAAAATAAAACTAAAAAACTACTTTAAGAAGCAGTAAGAATGACATCCCAAATAAAGCCTTAGTCTTGATTGTAAAAAATCATTGCTTGAAAATTGATTATTTTATTCAATATAAATAGAATATTGATATATTGGAGAGTCTAATATGTAGTCAACATGGTTCATGATTAATAAATATGTTCTAACATGCTTGATAAATATGTTATAAGTAGATATTAACGCATAAACTTCAATGAATTTATCTGTCTAGAAAAAAAATTATATATGATATACATTACATATTAAAAATATTTACCTTTATTAGAATTAGTAGCTCATTCTAATAATAGTGAGGCTTATAAGCATTTTTTTTTAACAAGAGCTATTATTGTATAGACATCTAGCAAATTTCTAACACATGCAATGCTTTGAAAGTAGATTGATATGTTTATTGTAACAACCCAAACTTTTAACTATCAATAGATATTGTCCTCTTTGGCCTAGGGGCCTCACCGTTTTGCTATGCTAGTGTAATTCACAGGAGGTCTCTCATCTCAAAATTTCTTCGAGATAGGCATGCTTATTTGTGGAGTTTCTTAATTAAATTTAACCATTACACCAAAAAGATGCCTAAATGTTTAAAAGTTCAGCTTCTTTTACTTAATATATTTTAATTTCACAATCTACTCCACTTAAGTAACTAACATCATCATCAATATCCTTATCTCAGAATCATCCATTAGATATATATGATTTTAGAGGTGACCCCTACAAGTTCAAGTGGTGGCTCTCACCACGTAGCACTTTGTCTCATATAGGATTCAATAGGTGGCTCTCCTCATGACGTAACATTTTATCTTGTATGACACTAATTAGTTCAAATCTTCCGACCGGTGCATTGCTCTGATACCATTTGTAATAATTCAAACTCTTAACTATTGAGATATTATCCGTTTTGATATATAAGGATCTCATGATTTTATCATATTGATGTAACTTTCCAATAGATCACCTATTCCAAAATTTCTTCAAGATGAGCACGCTTAATTACATAATTTCTTAGTAAAATTACAACAATTACATCAAAATATGCCTCAATGTTTAAGAGTTTAGCTTCTTTTAATTTCTTAACGGGTTTCACATTCATATTATATAGAAGCACTCAAAATCATTTTGGTATGAGTCATTTAGTAAACATTTTGACTTGTAGGGAGCGATTAGATTGTTAAAATTCATGAAGGCCTGTATTGAAATATAAAGAGTGGTCAAACATTATAATTATTCAAAAATTATAATTTTATGTCATAATTTTTCATGACTTAAGTATTTTTTGAACAGATAGATTTTGATGCCCTTCAATTGGGATAACAAATATGTCATCATAAAATTCACTTGATTAAGTTTGAATTTTAATGGATTCTCTATATTTTGAAAGAACATGAGTATTGGGCTATGAGCTTTTGGGATCAATTTTGACATCATCTAAATTTCATTTTTAACGAACTTACATTCATAAAGAAAAGTTTGATGACAATAACCAAACAATACAAATAAATCTGGATGTAAATCCAATTGAATATATTTTTTGTCACATGGCTTTTCTGTTCTGTCTTTCTTTCTCGAAAGCCATACTTTGAGAGATTTAGCTCTGTTGTTCTGTGTTTTTCTTTTATTGGAGACATCCAAAGCCAGAAAAAACTTCATCGGGCGGGAGTTGTTCCCACCACTGCTCAATGCTAATAATAGATCAAGATGTTTTATAAGTGTAAATTGTATACTATTTTAATTATATATATTAAACTCAATAAATTTTTTTTATTTTAGTGTATTTGAATAAGATTTGTGCAGAAAAAAGCAAAAACTACCAAGCGTTAGACATCGCCGATAAGGATAACGCCGCAATGCCATATTGATCAACGTTGAAGTGCATATTTCAATGCGGCGTCAATGACCTTCTCAATTTGCAAGCATCTCGGCATCACAAATGTAAGTTTCGCAATGCATCACAGTACCGCTACACCCAAAATCAACACCGCAACATTGGGTATCTTGAAAAATTCATGCAGGAGCACCAACCATTCTAACACCGTGGAGCCGGAATGTCGTTCTAAGTGTCGCAACGCTCATATTTTAGGATGTCGTGGTGGAACTTCTATAACTCCCAAGAGCCGCCCCGACTTGACCAAAAGACAAATCAATTCGGGCTATAACTGTGCTACGTCACTCAGCACTGCAACGGAGCCAACATTGTAGTGTCGAGACACTAGTTCATTTTTCATCACCGTAGTGCCACACTATCCAATGCAATGACACTTGACTCTAATCCTATACTTACCATAAATAGTGTCCAGTTCTGCTATTTGTAGAGTTCAACCCCTTAGTGAAAATTTAATACTTTTCAGTGTATTTCTTCATTGTCCCTTTAGAGTAAAGTCCAAGGGAGGCTATAGAAGTGCAAGATATAATCTTTTAGAGAGTTTTAACTTGTATTTATATAAGCAAATCTATAAGTGGATGAAGGAGAATAGAGAAGATACTTTGATACGTCCCAGTGATAAATTTCTTACTACTTTTCTTGTACTTTGTTCTTCTATGAATAAATGAATATGAGTTTACATGTTATTTCTTCCATGTCTAACTATATCTCTTATTTGAGCAATTGAACTTATGATGTAAAAAAGCATATTAAATACTAATGTAGACTTGTATTATTTAATGAAAATAATAATATTTTGAATATATCATGTTCTTCATCTAATGCATACAATGGACATGTGTGTAGTTAAAATCTAAGTTGATGTATAAATTCGATGGAGGAATGCAAGAATAATTAGGAATATTGAAATAGAACATTGACATGCATGAATATAAGATATTTGAATATTCTAGATTCTATAGAGATAATAAAATTATATAAATACTAACAATCTTTCTTTTCACCCTTACAAGCTCGATAGAGATCTATAAAAGCGCATGATATAATCCAAATCTACAATTAGGAGTTTCATTAAGAAAAATATGAAATTTACATGCATCAGTCAAAAACACTTAATTATAATAGTATCAACCTTTTTTTTTTGCAATTTTCATTTTGTGGCAAGAATTAAAAAAAAAGCTCATTTTTTATTTCAATAAGATAAATTAATGCAATTAGAGTAAGCGGTAGCAATTTTGTTGCAATTTAGGAGATCACTTCCTCATGAGTTCAACACTTTACTCTATCATTTTATTACTTGATCCAGTATGTATGCTTGCGTAAATCAGAGAGCTATTATAAATTTTATATCAAAGAAAATCTAAATATATTTCAAATTTAATGAGTTTTACATTAGCTCATCATTAACCTATCACATTATATGCCCACATCAATGTCCACAATCTCAACTACTAAACATCATACATAGATTATTATTGGTGTTAATTGTCACACTATTAGACACTAACTTTGGATATTCATCAGCCATCAATGTCTATTATTCGTTAGCCACTAACATTTGCCTCATGTATTCTAATTATCTAATATATCATCCTATAAGAATAACTAATTTAGATTGCTCGGTGTTACTCAATCTTTGATATTCCTCATAAGTGGTCACTTGACTTACACCAAACAATAAAATCTAATATTTGTTTCTTATTAACCATAACATCCAATGCAAGCCTTCAAAGTTCTTCAATATCCCCTCTAATAATAAGATATATCAATCACTCGATATCATAAGACTAGTGAGTGACATTAGATGTTAGTCGGCTATTGATGTTTGATGTGGTCCTTCTATATTGTTCAATATTTTTTCTCTTGTAAGGAGAAAGGCTGATTCAGACCATTCAAAGTTGCTCAATCTTTGATTTTCCTCATCAATTTTTGCTTGACGCTTATCAAATAATGACATTCAACTTCCATTGATGTTTGACATAAGCTTAGCCAGTTGTCCAATCAATCTCTCTTCTTATAAGAAGAATAAACAGTTTGACCACCTAACGTTGCCTGACTTTAATAGTTCTCATTGACAATTACCCATCATATGTCAAAGTGTGACCACTAACGTTCAATGGAAGCTTTCGTTGTCATATTGTCTTCATGATTTACAGAGTTGATTGAGTTATACCACTTAATGTTGCCCAACCTACATCATTCCTCATCAATCATTGCCTGAACACATACCAAAGAGTAACATCGATTGTTCACTACAAGCGTTCCCAGTCATTTGATTTTTCTTCTTATATAGAGAATCATCGTCGCATAACTCAAAATCAATAGACCTTTTAAATCCACTTATTAATTCTTGACTAACAAATATCAACATGTGGCATTCTTTAGCCACCATTTTTGGAATGGTATATGTTGAAGTGTTAATTATAAATTTGACGCATATTTTTACTTCACATTAGATATATAAATAGCAAAAAATAAAATGATATGTGTATGTAAATCCCCCTATAAAAATATATAAAAATTAAAGGGAAATTTACATACCACTTTATTTCATGCTATTTTCATATATAATACAAAAAATATTAATATTACATGTCTACCACTCATATACAAATTTAATATCAAATATACCACTTCTATAATTCATTTTCTTCCGTTCATATTATCCTATAAACTTTAATATTTCATTTCATGCACCTAAATTTGTTCTATGAGTGATAGTCATATAATATTAATGTTTTAGATGATAGATATGTAAATATCATAAAATAAAGTGGTATGTATGTAAAACCCCCAAAATTAATATATAAAAATTTTAAAATTTCATTCTAATAGCATGTCGCTAACAAAGCACCCGCGCTTCTAGATCTGGAGCTAGATCACCGATTTCTCTGGTGTCTCCATTCCCTTCTACGAAACTCTGTCGGAGGTTATTTCTTCCTCTCTCTCTCTCTCAATTCATTATTCTTTCCTATTAGCATTCTGTTCTTCGTCCATCTCCATTTTATGTAATGGGTCTATAATGGTCGAGGGCAGAAATTTTGTGTTTTTCCGTTGGATATTGACAAATTGTGGTTAGTAAGTACCTGTAATTTTTCTCAATTAGACTCACATTTCCTGAAATGCTAATGGGATTGTATATCGTCTAAAATATGCAAAAATAGTTTCAGATTCCGATATTGTTCAATTTGTTCAACTTCCTGTTGCCGTCTATTGTGCGCTTCTTGCGCGGTTGAATATTTCAAGAATTTGGAGGCCGCAAGTGGAAGATAATGCAGTTAGAGCTTGTTTGCTTAATTTTTTTTTTAATTTTTATTTAGTAATGGGGTAGTTTGATTGGGAATAAACAAGTCAACCACACATTACAAATCACAAATCACATAGGAAACAAGAGCTAATATAGAACTCAATCATAGATGGGAAGAACTTCGTATTCAGAAATTATTCGGCATAACATAGAAGGTATCCCCTCCTTTTTATATTATTATTTACAGTACAAAAGAGTCAAATCCCCTTCTCAGCCTAATGAGAGATTATTAATAGGACGATCTGGGTGAGCAGATCAGTCAGGAGGAGAATGACAGGCCGTGGACTGCTACCTCTATACTGCATCTTCATTGAAGCATCCATGTTTCAACCAAATAGTAGCTTGATTTGCTTTTTTAGTTGAAAATTCAAAATATTTTCTTAGAGAGACTTTGGAAAAGTGTATTTAGTATTCTTCACATCATCAATCTTTTCATCAATTGAGGAGTTACATACAACCAAGCAATCATCATTGACAGATTGGACCAAGATATAGAATTAGGTTAACACGGTTGGTATGAAGCCCTAGACCAATGTTGAGTGGCTTTAAGTCGACATTCAAGCTCTATCTTACTGACCAATTCAAGTGGGTTTAAAGGATTTTACGACTTATTCATTTATTAACTGTACATGCTCAACCTTTTAATGGCTTCATAAGTGTATGAAGCCCTAGACGAATATTGGGGCCTACAATATTGGGCCTTTTAATTCTCCAACATCCAGAAGAATTTTTCTTGTTCTCATGCCCTATTTAAGTTTGAAATGGGATTTTCACAAATCATGGCAAAAAAATCATATTTCAATTTTGATAACAATTTGGTTGTTTTTTCATAGAAAATGTCAAATGCGCGATGTTAAAATATTTCATATTAAGCATTGATAATAAGCCAATTTAGTATAGTCAATAACTAATAAGATTACATTACAATTTTAATAGAATATATAATAAAATTCAAAACATATTTGATATAGGTTTAGTGATCCCTTGGATTTATCTTAATTAGTTAATGTGATATGTTTATCATCACATATTTTATATTTTCCTTCAGCAATTGATTAAATTGTTATCAAATAGAAAGCTTCATGAATTTCCTATCATTTTCTAATTTAGTGAAGAAATGGTTAAGTAGATTAAAGTTGAATGACTTTTGCATTACTGCACTGCACATCCACACCCCCATACACAAACTTAATCAAGAATTTCAAAATAATTTATTAGAATATTAAATTTGACTCAAATCAGCTACAAAGTTCACTAAAAATCAATCATTTATTACTCGAACCTACTTTGGCTCATGTTGAAATCGAAATCATCAATTTCAAGTTGAGGTTAACTCATTCGAACTATACTCAACATCACTTTTAACCATGAGGTGTCCATTTCTTTTTATGTAGTTGATAAAAACCTTGATTCTCAAAGTGATCAAAGGATTATACTTCCAAACATTTTAATAATAAGTCAATGAACAATAAAGAGTGTGATGCTCTGGGAATAGCTTATCATTGGATTTTTCACTTTTTAAGATTTGGTAGGCTATTTTGTCCTTGCGCACTAAGGCTAAGAATACTGATCTAAGTAGCTATATAACCTCAAAAGCCTTGCACATCTCAAAAATCAATCACGATCTACATGTAGTGAGTATTTGAGCTCTAAATGTCACAATCACATACATCAACTCTTCAACTACACTCATGAAACCTCTTGAGAGCATCCTTAGGGAGGTCTCAGGAAGTGTCTCGGCTCAGGGATCTAGGGGTCTTCTCGAATAGTCTCTTAGCCTCATTCTTGGTCATACTCTTGGGAAATCCTTTGGCTTAGTCAATCAAAGGGACCTCCCAAGAATGTCAAGCGTAAGGTTGCCTTGGTACCCACGATATCTTGGCATTAACTTCTAGGCTATAATGCACTCTTTTATACCGACTCACTCTTTGCTATTTATTATTTGTACTGATGGAATTGAAGCACAATTTCTACATTGCTGCTTTTTTAGCACCATTAGGATCATTCTCCCTACTATCGTTACCTCGTTAGTACTATTGACCCCTGCAATTTTCCTTCTAATGATATTGACAATTTCTGAGGCACAAAGATGTACATCTCATAAGAGCATGAACTCATAATCAATTTATAGCTCCAGTAATATGGTCATATGGTGGACACGCCTAGAGGTTAAAAGAGTTAAGTTTGAGACACGATAAACTCGAGCTTGGCTCGTTGCTTTAAAAAGTGGCTTGAACTCGACCTCGAGCTCAAGTTGAGCCCATGGAATGAGCTCCATCTTGGCTTTTCCATTTCCCATGCTCATGAGCTCAACTCAAGAGGAAGTTGGGGTGGGAACTCATTGGAGAAGCATCGACGAAGGAAATTGCAATGCGATCTTGCTACAGAAGGATCAGTAAGCCTAGTAGAGGAATTCTTTGCAGGATCTTGCTGGAGAAGGCATCAACCAGAATGGCGAGGGAAGTCGCTGCAGGATCTCATAGGAGAATGCATTGACAATATTGGCGGTTGGACTCTGCAGAAGAAGAGGAAGTTGCAGTGGAAACACGTTGGAGAAGGAATGATGTGGACAATATTGTGCTACGCTTTGGAGACAAAAACAACAAATGACAATGGAAAAACCGCAAAAATACTAGCAATAATGGATGTTTTTGGATTTGAAATTTATATTGAAAGTAAGATACAGGTGATCTATAATTTGAGAGATATATCGGCTCTCCCAAACAACCTTGACGCCGCTAGGAAGCCCTCAAAGAAAAAAGCTACAACAAACTCCAATTATCTCCTGCCCTAACCCTAAACACATTTTCTCTTAAATATCCCTATTACATAATAATCATAATTAAAACATTTCAAGACAACATAAACATAATTTAGGAAACTTTCATAAACAATTAAACATGATTTAGGAAACATTACTAAATAATTAAACATGATTTAGGAAACCTTCATAAACAATTAAATATAATTTAGGAAATCTTCCTAAACGATTAAAAACGATGAAGGAAACCTTCCTAAATAATTAAACATAATTTAGGAACCCTAGGAACAATATTTAAAGCATATAATGTTCATAACTAAAATCCTCAAAATAGCCCCTTACTTTTCCCTCCTAGCGGCCCCCTTCTCCTCATTCAAATTTGGCCTTGGGCCCACCTGAAAGGGGGCGGGATTCCCCCCTGTTTTCCTGGCTTCTACGCTTGGCGTGGACCTTGGCTAGCCCAGGGTGGACTGGAACTTCTATGACCTATCCAGGAGGGACCGGCCTATCATATTATTTGAAGAAGAAGAGGAGTTTCGTGATGCTTGAGGAAAGAATTGAGAATAACATCACAGTCCCATCACTTTTTTTCTCAAAAAAAAAAGAAAAAAGAAAAAAGAAATGTACAACTTAAAGAACTAAATTAATGAATAGTTGTATAGCTTTTTACTGTTGCTTTGAATGCAACCCCATCTCTTCTATTGGAAATAACTCCATCTCTTTTCCTTTCTATTGTGTTAAGTGACTCTTCACTAGCAATGTTTCTTTTGCGGAAAAACCCTAAATATATCTTAATTGATCCAACTCACAATCCAATAAGTTGAGTCTCTTCAAGCTTGAACTTGAGCTTGAGGCTTGATAAGTTTGGCTCATGACCTCGTTGGTGAGTCGAATTCGAGCTGGCTTTTCTCACTCACACTCCCAGGCATGTCTCAAGGAATAATGAATTCCATACAAAGTCCTATAAGAAAGGAAAAGACACAAAAGTCTAGGAGGTTGGCAAATTGACTGATTAGCTAAGAGATTGATTGCACGATTCCTCTAGAGTCTTCAACAAGGTTGGGAAACATTTGACTTGGTTGACTCCTCTCGTTCTCACTCATCCTTTTGAAAATAACTTTTGTAGCTTATTTATTAGAGAATTTTCCTTCCTTGTTCCAGGTGGATTAATTTTGATTTATTCTTCTATCTTCGCTTGTTGCGACTTCCTCGGTCAAACCCCATTCTCTGTAATAGGTTTAAAAGCTCTATAAATCATTTCAATCGATCGCATGATGGACTTAGGTGACATCATCAAACAACTCTAAAAATTCTTGGTGTCCTCTCTTTTTTATCATTTCTCATTGATTGTGATGGGGACATCAGATTTCGACACGTGTATCATCACAGGAGATGCCGATCGACGGCCATGATTCAGAGTCTTTATTTTTGATGTTTTATTTTATTCATGTCATTTATATTTCATGCTTTTCCTTTTGTACCCCTATGAGGGAATTAGTGCTTGTTGTAGCCCAAGGGCAATGTCGTCTTTATGTTTTTCATTTCCGGATAGCCCATATAAAGGCTTTGTCATTGTATTTTATGATTATTGATTGAATGAAAAATTTTCTACTATTGGTTTTCTTTGTGAGTTCAAGATCTCTTGGTGAGTTCTTCACATGAGATCTTTTTGTGAGTTCTCTTAGGAATTACATCCATAGCTCTTCCTCATCCACAAATACTACAATCCATACCAATGGATTGGAAGAAGCCGCCCCTCCACGTTTGCCGTCTCTTTGGGGATCATCACCCGTCGGCCACCTTAATCCCACCGGCCGGCCACCTTGTCGCCGGTTCCTCCCACCTTCCTCCCTCTCCGCCACCTCCCCACATCTACCTCTCCACCCCTCATTGAAATTTGAATTCCAAATTTCAATTTCTTTCCAAATTTGAAAATTCTATTTTAGGAAAGTTTTTGAATTTTGAAACCAATTTCACATCAAATGAAATTGGATTCATGAGAAAAGATTTTCCTAGTCATCATCCTCATTTGGAAACCCCTCTCCCTCTCTCCCCAATTCCCTCTCTCTCTAGCAATGCCGCCGGCCCCCTCTCTTGGTCCCCATTAATTGAGCACTTAATTCCCTCATGTGATTTGAAATCCCAAATTAAGTGCAAACAATTTTCCCTCCAATTTTATTAAAACTGAAAATATTTTCAGTTTTAAAACTCCTCCTCCCCTCTCTCCCTACCGCCGGCTCCCCATTGGCCTCACCCTAATTATTTTCCAATTAATGCTTTAATTGCATTTAATTGGAATTTCAAATCTCATTACTTTTCCCTCCGAAATCCCTAAAATTGAAATCAATTTCAGTTTTCTCGTTGGCTTTTCATTTGCACTACTACTTATTGCCGTTATTATTTTATAGATCTTGCTAATTTAGCGGTATTACTTGCCTAGATTTGGTTAAATTATGAGATCTTTCTTGAAGTTTCAATTAAGCAAACCATTAAGATTGAACTTTCACTACTTTAACAAACTTTTATTAATTTTCTGAGATTCAAATTTTTGCTTTCACATCAGATTGATTCCTCTCTAGCTCCCCGTCTAGTATATTGCTACTCTCTCTCTCTCTCTCTCTCTCTCTCTCTCTCTCTCTCTCTCTATATATATATATATATATATATATATATATATATATATATATATATATATATATATATATATATATATATATATTATCCTTTGACGCATTTACTCCTCATCGCCACCTCGGCCTGATAAGTTTTCATCGTCAACAAGCGACTTGATGAATATGGTTATTTACAAATTAGGAGCCAATGTCTTTCTTTTCAAATTAAAAAAAAAAAAATTGAACTTAAAAGTTAAAACTCTTATCTCAATTTTTTAGTTGGACTTCTTGATGAAAGGAGGAAATATGAGTCTGTCTAAGGGCTTACTTTTGAATGTTTGGATATGTTGAAGGATGACTTGAATAAGTCAAGGATTTCAATGTCTCCAAGTCGTCAATCATGAACCTTCAATGGTTGAGAAGCACAAGGTCATGCCCACTACAATTGGATTTTAGCGCAACTATAACTTTGATGCAAGGCATTTGTTTGCATACTTGCGAGGGGCTTGTACTTCACAACTTTCTATTCGTCTTGAACAACTAGTGTGGTAGGTCAGTTTGACCAGCATACTTTATCGGACTGATGTCTTATGTCGAAAGCTGAGAGATCATCAATACCAAGCTCCTTCAAGTAACAATCCTGATGAGTTTAGAATTCACTGAGGGAGTTTTATGTAAATTTCTCTAAACAATTACATAACATTTAATTACTTTTTTAATATATTTTAAGTTGCTGGTTGAATGATGAATCTTTTTTTTTCCCAATTTTAACCTGAGTTTCAAACATGTATGGACGAAACTTTTCAAGAAGAAGAGAGTTGGGAATGCCAAAACTTATAACGAAACACAAATTAAAATTAGCTTGCTGCCTTGCTATAGATTATTTGAATTTTCTAGATTAATTTACTGCAATTACTAAAAATCTGTGAGTCGCATTAAATTTTTACTTTTGAATATGTTTCTTTTTAACTTTTTTTTTCTGATGAATATTTATCTCCATATCTTGATTTTTTGAAGCCATGGAACGAAACCTTGGAAACTGGCCAGGAATGCGGAGGCCTACTTCTGACCCTCAGTCTAATGCTTTTGGAAACGTCTTCAATGGAGCTGGAAGTGGACTTATACGTGGAGGTTTGGGTGCATATGGGGAAAGGTTCTTGGGTTCAAGCTCCGAATTCATGCAGAGCAATGTATGATGTCTTATCACTTACATCAATGGCTCTTATATGCCTTAAGCCACATAAACATTTTTGTGGTTCTTCTGGACAGATTACTCAGCATCTCTCTGATCCACAGTACTACTTCCAGGTGAATGGCCGTTACGTAAGGAACAAATTGAAGGTGATCCTATTTCCATTCTTGCACAGAGTAAGCTCAGAACCACAATTTATTCTTAGGCTTCGTTTGGGACGGCTTTCTTACTGTTTCTTAAAACAATTTTTTGATATAAAAATTTTAATTTTTGTACTAAAAAGCTGCTTTAAGAAGCAATAGTAAAGCTGTCCCAAACAAAGCCTTAGTTTCCATCCCCTTTACTCAATGCTTAACAAGTCAAGAATGTTATTTTTTGCTATTATTTCTTCCAGGGACACTGGACAAGGATAACTGAGCCGGTTGCTGGAAAGCTTTCTTACAAACCACCAATCCACGATATTAATGCTCCAGACCTGTATATTCCCTTCATGGCTTTTGGTACCTATGTCGTTCTTTCTGGTTTCTACTCGGGTGTTTTTGGAAGGTAATCTTCACATCAGTCAATTACAATCATACAAAGCATTTCCTGTTTCCACTTAAGAGTTGTCCTGGGGAATATTTAGATTGTTTTACTGGGAGTTCACTTGTTTGAATCACAGAACCAATCCTTCTGTACCCGAGGTGTAATGCTTTGTACCATAATCTCATGAATCTCATTTGGAGGGACCCTCATGTGATGTGGAACATCTTTGCTAAGATTTTCCTTAGGACTAACATATCATAATTCATAAGTTGTTACTAATAGCTTCTAGTATGTTCTTATTAGCCTTATAAATATGTAAGTATTGTAGTAGGAACGGAGCATTTGATGAAATATTATTCTCTTTGAAGCTTTTGAAACTTGGTGTTTGTCTTTGTTCTCCAGATTGAGATTTTCTTCTTGTTAGTCTGATTCTTCCAACGATCCACTGCATCATCATGCATCTATTATTCCCACTTCATGTTATCTACCTCCTTTTGAGGTCCTCCTTTATGATGCAGATTCACTCCAGAAGCACTGAGCTTGCAGTTTACCAAGGGATTGTTTGGTTGGCTTTTCGAGGTCCTCATCTTGAAAGGGATTCTGTATTCCATGGGTAGCGGAGAGGCGCCGTTGCTCGACATCGTTGCGTATGGCGGCTACGCCTTCGCGGCATTGTCGCTAGCCATTATGGCCAGGTTATTCTGGAGCTTTTCATACTACTTTATGCTGCCTTGGATTTGCATTTGCACAGGTGTGTTTCTCTTGAAGACAATGAAGAGGGTTCTGCTGGGTGGTGCTAGGGGTTATGAAAAACACTCAAGCAGACAGCATTATCTTCTTCTCTTAATGGTTGCATTCCAGTTTCCGCTTCTATTTTGGCTTGGTACTGTCACTGCATAACTTGGTCGCTTTCCTAACTCTTACCTTTGATGTTTTAGCTGGTCTATTAATAGTTTTGTAAAATTTGGTCCATGAGATTTTACCTGTTTCTGATGTGCTACACTGCTTGTTCTTCATTGGTATGGCAATGTAATCCAATTATTATTTTATTTTTTCTTGTTCTTACTTGTCAGTCATGTTTCCAATCTGATGATTGCTAATGGGAGCTTGGTTACCTGATTTGTTTTTATCATGGATTGCTTGTAAATGCCTTGTTTTGGTTTATGCTCTTGATCCAGTGAAAGGCAGTTGGAATGTTGTATAAGAGGTAAAGCAATAAAGTGGATTGGAATGTCAAAGCATTGCCAATGATTTTGGTATCTTCCCTAAAAGTGTAAAAATAGTAGTGGCTCAACAATATTAGGCATAGAATGGAGAAATTATTTTGTGCGGATGTCGGACGCAGCTCTATGTACGGATGTCGCGGTACTTAGTTGTAGTACTGAGCCGTGGATATTTTTTTTTTAATTATTTTTTAAAACAGTTTTTTAATATAAAATTTAAAATTTTGATATTAAAAAATTGCTTTAAGAAGCGGTAAGAAAACCGTCCCAAATGAAGCCTATATAATCCCAATGTGAGTGCATGTATAAGTTTAATGTAATTGTTTTAGTCTCAATGCCACTGTATGATAGGCTAATTGATAACAAGGAAATAGATCTTATGATTTCATCTTTATATGCTCTTTATGTAAGAGAAGATTGCAATATAATGAGACAAATATTATAAGTTATTACTCACTTGGCTTCTAACCTATCACTCATTGGCTTTTCGAAGTGATTTATTATAAAAATAATAAATCTCTAATTTTAATTAGAAAATGATTAGATGAAGTTAATTAGTGGTCATTGATGATATCTAGGCTTATTTTGAGACAATTTTTAAAAGTTATTTTAAACAATTTGGTTGGCAGCGCTCACACAATCGCTAATCAAACAGAAGGTAATAGCTATCAGTCAACACTCAACAGGCTAATCACCCCCTTAATTAATCCTTATTAAGAACAAATCTCACTACTAATTAATCCCGCCTTTTAGATTCCTGCTCAGCGGGGAGAGGAGAGAAAGAGAAAGAGACCACAGAGAGAAAAGCAGGAGAGAGAGCAGGAGGGCGAGAGAAAACAACAAGAGGAGAGGACAGAGAAATGACTTCGGTAGGGGGAAGGATGCCGACATGGAAGGAGAGAGAAAACAACAAGAGGAGAGAGAGAAGGCGAAGGGCTATCGCGGCCAAGATCTTCTCCGGGTTGAGAAATCTCGGCAACTATCAGCTCCCCAAGCACTGCGACAACAACGAGGTCCTCAAAGCCCTCTGCGCGGAGGCTGGTTGGATCGTCGAGGAGGACGGCACCACTTATCGCAAGGTTCTATTTTTATTGTTTACTTCATGTGATTTCTGCAGCAGATTCAGTTGAATTCGATATGGGTTTTACTTGTTCGTTAGAGACGTGGTTTTTGTTCTTCAGAATTTCCCAAATTGTTTAATGTTTAACCTATTTTCTTTAGGAATGCGTTGTTTTGGAGCAGGTGTTTTTGATCTATTTTCTTCAAGTTGTGTTGTAGTGATTGGATTTGGAGATCTTGGGAGATTTAGGCGCTCTTTGGCTATAAGTAGAACTTAGTAGTCCTGTGAATCCAGATTTAGTAAATCTCGAGAGGATTGAAATCCTGCTTGGCATGATGAATGTTAAATCTTGATAAATTCGGATATACTGTTTAACTATTTATCTTAGGATTTAAGCTTTGTGAGAGTGTAGAGTTTTTAAATCTGGTAAATCTCCAGAAAGATTTAGCAAATCCTAATTTTAATCAATAATGAATCTAAACTGAGATTTAAAACAATAGTGTTTAAATAACTAAAGTTATATTCGGCAGGATTTTAGCTAAATCTTCTTAAATCTTCCATAAAATGGGATACCAAGTAACTCCTTTTTGCATTTTCATTAACTTTTTTTTTTGGGGCTACTGTTAAGAACCTTTTGATCTTCTTTTTAAGTGCACATTGAACTATGATTACTTGTTCCAGATTATGATTCGATTTTTGAACAAAAATTACTCACACACCATTCAAAATTTGCATATTTACAAACCCAGTACAACAACAACAACAACATCAAGCCTTTATCCCATCATGTGGGGTCAGCTACATGAATTCTTTATCTCCATTGTACTCTGTTAAAATTTAAATTCTCATTTAAATCTAATAATGAAAAGTCATTTCTAATATTTTCTAACCAAGTCTTTTTAGGTCTACCTCTATCTTTCTTAACATAAGTCAAATCTAATACATCTACTTTCCAAATCGGGACATCGGAATGTCACCATTTTATGTTACCAAACCATCTAAGGCGACTCTCTCTAATCTTATCTTCCATTGGAGCTACTTTAACATTTTCACGTATATGCTTATTTTGTATCATGTCTCTAAGAGTAAAGCCACTCATCCACCTGAGCATCCTCATATCTGCAACACTTCACTTAATATTATGCTTCTCTTTTAATGGCCAACATTCTGCACCATATTTACAAATCAAGTACCTACAAAAAAACTAATGACGGAGCCTATGTATTTAAACCAATGGAATATAACGAGAGCAGATAACATGGGTTAGGTTTTTATTATGAATTTTATTATTTGGTTGAGAAATGAAAGAATAAAGTTAAAAGTATGGTGGTTCTATAAATATGCAAGATTTTAGTTTTACATATAAAGTTTTCTTTCGGTTTTTTGAAAAAGATTCGATGCTTGTTATTTGGATTTGGCTTCTTTTTGAAAGTTTCTGATCTTTGGCTATAAAGAAACTAACTTGGTATCTTTGACCGCAATTTATTTAATCATATTCTCTACTAATTGATCTAGAAATAAGTGACTTGTATTTTCTGGAGAGATTCGAACCTTTTATGTTTATTTTCTTTCTTTAGTTGACCGGTAAGTGTCTCTTTTCTTTATGACAAGAGCACCTTATTTTTTAAAATTTATGATGAAGTACTCTTTTTCATTTAACCCTTGCAAATTAAGCCAGTTAGCATTAGATTAGCTGAATTAATATTATTTTTTTTACTTGTAAATTGCCTACCCTTAACAATGAAGAAAATGAAAAGCACCCAATACTCTCCTTTCTTAGGCATTCTGATCTAAACCCGGCAGTTGTATTCAAAGGGGTTGGAGAGGGAATTTTTTAGGACTTTTTTTAATTTATAGATAATAGATGTGATTGGCCTGTTTCTTGTCAATATTCAGCTGGCTAAAAAACTTTTTGGTAATACTTGTTCAACTTTGTTTGATGATAATTCGTTAATGGTTATAATACGCCGTCAAAAAATTATTTTAATCGGGCGCGAATCTCGATGCAAAATCAAATTGGAAATTTCAAAAATTAATTCGGAGACCATCCGAACTCCGATTTCAGCAAACTTACAGTCGAACTGAGTGTCTCGGAAATACGAACCCAAAGACACCAAATTTGACTCAATCCAAGCCCAAATGGGTCCAAATCAAGGACCCGAAACGCTGTTGAAAGGTTCAAACCACAAATTGGATTACCAAACATTACTGTCTTCAAATGTTTAAAGAACAGTGCATGATCAAGGGATTCAACATCGGCCGTTCATCCGACCACTCCCCATTTACCCTTGATCTCTCACCTATTTACGGGTCATGCCACTCCATAAATCTATAAATAGAGCTCCCTCTCCTCTTGAAAAGGACCCCCCTGAAGCCTAAGGAAAAAAGAGAGAGATCGGAGATCGCTCTTGCTTCCTTGCCTCCTCGACCACCGCCGGAATTTCGCCGGACCGCCGCCTGACGCCGTTGCTTCGCCAAACCACCACTTAAGGCCCTCACCTTCGTCGGACCACCGCCTGACGCCGTTGCTTCGCCGGACCACCACTTGAGGCCCTCACCTCTGTCAGACCACCGCCTGACGTCGTTGCTTCGTCGGACCACCATTGGAAGCCCTCACCTCCGCCAGACCACCGCCTGACGCAGTTGCTCCGTCGGACCATCGCCTGAGGCTCGGACTTCTTCTGGACAACCACTTATGGCCCTGTGCTCCACCAGGTCACCACCTGAGGCCTGGACTTCCACCGGACCACCACCTGAGACCTAGACTCCTCCAGACCACCACCTGAGGCCCGAACTTCGCCAGATCATCACCTGAGGCCCGAACTTCCGCCGGACCACTACTTGAGGCCTTTAGCTCCACCAGACACCACCACTTGATGCCCAGAGTTCTCCCAGAATACTACCGACCTCCATCACCAGCCAACAATCTTTCTGACCCTAGTTTCCTGCCAACTACGGTCTTTCAGACTCCGGTCTCCTACCAACTATGGTCCTTCCGACCTATGTCACCTACTATGGTCCTTCCGACCTCCATCAACACCCAACGGTCTTTCATACCCCGGTCTCCTACCGACTAAGGTCCTTCCAACCTATGTCACATACTATGGTCCTTCCGACCTCCATTAACACACAACGGCCTTTCTGACCCCGGTCTCCTGCCAACTACGGTCTTTCAGACCCCGGTCTCCTACCGACTACGGTCCTTCCGACCTCCATCGCCTACTACGGTCCTTCCGACCTCCATCGCCTACTACGGTCCTTCTGATCTACATCGCCAGACAACGATCTTTCTGACCTATCTCGTGCCGACTATGGTCCTGCCGACCAAACAAACATGTCTATATTGATTATTATTACTCCCACTATGTAATGCGCTATATATGACGTACATTTGTAACATCAAGCCAAGACCTTCTTTCTAAAAAGGGCCTCATTTGTAATCGACTGCTAATATTAGTGGATTCATTCAAACTGGGCCAGGCCCCGTCCCCCTTTTTAGGGGTTTCCACGTTAAAACTCTGGTGTCTCTTATGAATGCTACACCATCTCTCTTATTTGATTGTGTGCTGGATCTTCTTACAATGTTAAGACGTTAAACTATATATTTCTCTACCGCCGTGAATACTCCAGGACGCAACAGGTTACTTGGCAGCCAAAAAGGACTATCAATCGACCAAAAATAACAAGTTCATTATGAGAGTTGTTTGCATAATTAATATCTTAGTAACTGTGTTATTTTTTAGTCCTTTTTCCTTCACTTTTGAGTGGATACGCACGAAAACATTAAAGAACTTTTAAGAGCTAAAAATTTCTAAGGACTTCATATATCAGTTCAAAGCTTATGCTCTGCTTGAGTGCTACCATGCATTGGCCTTTGGGAGAGGCTTTGATCAAGCTTGGATGGTCTTGGCCTTATTTGTTCAAGCAGTGATGATTCCACACGGCATGCAATTCTCTCTTTTCAGGAAATGGATTGAGATTGTCACATAGATGGAGGGTGTTTAACAAGTTTCTATTGCTGAATATGATCGAATCCTTAAGATAGAGCTTGTTGCGGAGCTTGAAATTCCTTGCAGAAATTTCTACTTTCATTTGAAGATGATAACATTTCAGCTAAGATTGACATGGAAGAGTTTAATTTCTATGCTAATGCTATAGTAGAACTTGATATAAAATTCAAAGGCTAAAAGTGGCCTCATTTTATAAATTAGTCAATGTTGGTTGACCAAAAGTGATTCTGGAGTCATAATGATCAAATTTTGTGCTCCAACCATAGATTTTGAGTTTTAAAAATGGATGAAAGCCTATGAGCTTGTTGCTGAATTCTGCTATCTTGTTAGCAAAGAAATTGAACTTTTAATATTATGACATCTGCTAAAAATTTAAGGTTTTGCAATTAATCTTTGTGAATGATGACATAGCAGTGCTACACATAGAACTGTTCGGACACGATCACATTGGAAATTTTAAACGTCAAGTGGGAGATTGTAAATGTGGTGTCTAAGTTTCTTATCTATCTTGGATAAACTTTTATCTTAATTTTTCTGCGATTTGGTGTCCGCTTCCCTCGGCTGCGCGCAAAAACTAAGGAAGAAGGCGTGCTCGGGACGGCCGGAAGGGGGAAACCACGGGTTTCGTAAACTGCTCCACAAACCAGGCCATATCCTGCTTGTGCTGGTGCTGCTGGTGAGCTACAAATGAGTCAAAGCGAGCAACATCCTCCTCATATTTCTGCTCCAATGTAGCAACATAAGAGTCAAAGCATGCCTCCCACTAGTCAAAATACTCTACCAGCTGAATTCTGCTATCTTGTTAGCAAAGAAATTGAACTTTTAATATTATGATATCTGCTAAAAATTTAAGGTTTTGCAATTAATCTTTGTGAATGATGACATAGCAGTGCTACACATAGAACTGTTCGGACACGATCACATTGGAAATTTCAAACGTCAAGTGGGAGATTGTAAATGTGGTGTCTAAGTTTCTTATCTATCTTGGATAAACTTTTATCTTAATTTTTCTGCGATTTGGTGTCCGCTTCCCTCGGTTGCGCGCAAAAACTAAGGAAGAAGGCGTGCTCGGGACGGCCGGAAGGGGGAAACCACGGGTTCGCGACTGGAAGAAGACTCGAAACTGCTCGCGGGAAAGACCTCCACTGCTCGCCTCAATTGCTCGAACGAATAGAATAAGAATAGCGGGATTAGGGTGACGGACATGAACCGGTGCTTATTTGTTGTTGTTTTTTTTTTTTTTTTTAGTTTAATTATGTAATAGCCGGATACGCGTGTCCAATTTAATACTGTTTTAAAATAGGACACACTAATAACGTGTCCGACACGTGTCCTTGCCATGTTGGACGCGTGTCCGTGTCCGACACGTGTTTGACACTGCATTCCCTTTTAAAACGGAGTGTCGGTGCATCAGAGTTATTAACATATGATTCATTTGCACTTGATTTCTTAGATAGTGGTTATATAACCCAATTCACTGTTAATTTTTTAATATTGTAGCTACATAACTCAATTCACAGTTAATTTTTTAATATTGTTGCTACATAACTCATTTCACATTTGATATTCCAAGATGATGGCTATCAAACTTTAGCTTTATTTAATTGAACCTTGCTATCTATCATATCTTAAGCATCCTATAAGGAGATGGTTTCCTTGTATTGAAGTAGCCCACAATCAGTAGCATACTAGCATATAATGAGAAGGTGAGAAGAGGAAGAGAGAAGGGAAGAGGAAAAGTAGCTCTTGCAACAAAGTAGAGAAAAGAGAAGGAGAAGGAACATCAAAATGTTATTCTCGACATTCATCCCTTGTCTTCACAACAGTGTTTGTTTGTTTCCTTTTATTCATTAAGATAGAGAAGGTGGTATCTTTGTCTATTTTCGTATGAAATATAATGTCTTCATTTATCTAATTTGAAGCTTAGTGGAATATTTGATTTCTTTGTGATCATGGACATAGGTGAATCATCCCCGAATCAAAAACAAATAAATAGGAGGAGAGAAGAGTAATAGAAAATGCAAGACATGTAGAAGCTCTTGTAGCAAAGAAAAGAAAAGAAAATAAAAATAAAAGCAACATCATTGCCTTATTCTATAC
Organism: Dendrobium huoshanense; assembly: GCA_016618105.1. Taxonomy (NCBI): domain Eukaryota; kingdom Viridiplantae; phylum Streptophyta; class Magnoliopsida; order Asparagales; family Orchidaceae; genus Dendrobium; species Dendrobium huoshanense. The sequence goes on along the minus strand of CM028342.1, from coordinate 5,292,238 downwards.
GTCCAACCCTCCTCTTCACAACAGGTGGCTTAGTTCTCTTTAATTCGTTAGAGTGTAATATCTTCCTGTACCTCTTTTGAAGTTTAGTGAATATTTGATCTCTATTGGATCATGGATGTAAGTGAATTTCACTAAACTACATAAGCATGTTTCTTGTGCTTGAAATCTTTGGTGTGGTTGTTATAATATCTTCATTTAATTTTTGCTTGAAAATTTATCACTATCCTAAGATTTTCATCAGGTCAATGCTACTAAAGATTGAGCTTCCTTTAGAGTAGTTGGTGCAGGAGGTTTATAGTTTTTAAATTAGATTCTCTTGAACATATTTCTTGGCTGAGATGACGCAATGATTGTGATGGACCGGTTCACCCGGTCCATCATTATGCTGGACCGGTTCACCCGGTCCAGCCATACAGACCCGCGCGGGTCTATTCGCGACGGAAGCGGGATCCGTCCGCTCGGCGAGAGAAAGGCGGCTTGGGGAGAGAAGTAGGGATAGTATAAAAGAGTCCTTTAGGGTTCTTTGGGTTTTTTATGCAAGAATAGACTTTCCTTTTGTTTCTTTCTATTGTTCTCTAGGGTTTGTAGTGGGAGACCTTGTCCTTCTCGAAGTGGACAAACTTATCTTCTTATCATTTGGATTTTAATGCAATGGCAATGTTCTTCTTTCCACTTCTTTTGTGATTGTGTTATATTGATTTGGTGGAGACGTTCTTATCTTTGCAAGGAGAAGAACTATTGAGAAACCCTAAGGCGTATCAATTTGGTATCAGAGCTCTCGATCCTAGACGGCATGGCATCAAAGAAGGTAGAAGTCTTGGAAGGGGAGATGAGCCAATTGAAAGAGGAGGTAGGCGAGAAACTTTCGTCGTTGGAGGAAAAATTTTCAAACCTAGAAGAAAGATTTGGGGGTATGGAAGAGATGATCCGGAAATTGGTAGAAGCCCAAGTTGTGCAATCAAACCCGAAGGAAAAAGGGAAATCGCCGGTGCCGAACTCTAACCCTAACCCTAATTTTCAAATTAGGGAAGAAGGAGGAATCCAAGGTGAGGGAGGCGTGCAGGGCCAATGGTCGAAGGAAGGGGGAGAAGGGTCTGGAGTGGGCGGTTTTTGGGGGATGGCCGGTGGTCAAGGGGGCCGACCATACATGGGCTCGGCAGGGCCCCATGGCACACGAGAGGGGTGGCCGACTCAGATGGGGGGCTTTCCGGAAGGGAATCACGCCCCGTGGGAGCAAGGGGGACCCACGACTCACACTGGAGGAGGCTATGGAGGTAGAAGGGAAGACTACGGTATGGGATACGGGGAACTAAGAGAACCACCATGGGGAGGAACTCAAAATACCTACCATGGAGAGAGAAGGGGAAGACCAACAGGAGAGGGATTCACTCAGGGGACATGGGGAGATGGAAGAACCTTCAACAGAGCCGATAACCGCATGAGGAAATTGAAGATTCCTATCTTTGAAGGAGAAGATGCTTATGGGTGGATCTACAGGGTGGAGCGCTATTTCGCAGTGAATGGCGTCACAGAAGAGGAGAAGTTGATGGCGGTTCCAGTTTGTTTGGAAGGAAAAGCATTGGCCTGGTTCCAATGGCTTGAAGGAAGACAACATGTGAGGAGCTGGGAGGAGTTCAAAGACCTACTTCATCGATTCCAGATGTCTAGCGAGGGCACACACTATGAGCAGTTCGTGGCTCTAGTACAGGAGGGCACAGTGGCAGAGTATAGGTAGCACTTTGAGCTGCTTTCCGGTCGTTTGAGAGGAATTCCGGATGACCTTCTGGAGGGGAATTTCATGAAGGGGTTGAAGCCCCACATCAGGGCAGCCATCAGAGTAGTTGATCCCCATGGTTTAGTGAAAATCATGGAGACTGCACAGTTGGAAGAGGACAAGCTGAAGCTGGAGCCACTGAGGAGATCAGGAGTGTCTTACCCCACTTACCGAGCACCATTCATGAGTGGAGGCCCAAAGGCGGCTATCATCCTTCCTCAGAAGGAGGTAGCCAAGGAGAGGACCACTACAGCAGTAAATCTAGGGGGGTTCAAAAGATTGACTGATTCGGAGTTGAAGGAAAAAAGGGCCAAGGGCCTTTGCTACCGCTGTGATGAGAAGTTTACACCTGGGCATAGGTGTAAGGAGCGGACACTACATGTGATCATCGTAGGAGATTCTGAGGAGGAGCGGCTCAGGAGGATGGAGAGGAGGGAGAGCACCCTCATTTGGCTATGGTGGAGATTTCCCTCAACTCCATAGCAGGACTGACATCGCATTCCACCATGAAACTGGAAGGGGAGATAGCAGGGTACAAGGTGATGGTTCTAATTGATAGTGGGGCTACCCACAACTTCATCGCTTGCAGATTCGTGGAGAAGGTGGGTCTACCGGTGACCCAAGGGAGAGGCGTAGGAGTCATTTTGGGCACGGGGAAGGAGCGCTGCAAAGGGCATTGTAAGGGAGTGACCCTCACATTGCAAGGAGAGAAGACAGAGCAAGATTTCTTATTATTGGACTTGGGGAGCACTGACGTGATACTGGGGATGCAGTGGCTCCAGTCCTTGGGCGAGACGAAGGTGAATTGGAAGAAGTTATACATGGAGTATGGGCAGGGGGGCCGGAAAGTGACATTACAAGGAGACCCCAGTTTATGCAGAGCAAGAGTGGCCTTGAGGTCCATTTTTAAAACTTTGAGAGATGAAGGGGAGGGCTTCTTGATCGAGTTACAGCAAGTAGGCACGGAGGCCGAAAGAGAGCCAGAAGTCATTCCTGAGGAGATCCAGGAACTTTTACAGTAGCACTCCACCGTGTTTCAGATGCCCCAGGGTTTACCACCCGTCAGATCCAGGGAACATGCTATTGTGTTGAAAACCGGGGTAGCACCCATCAGCGTGCGGCCCTACAGATATCCTCATGCTCAGAAAGAGGAAATTGAGAGGCTGGTAACAGAGATGTTGGAGGCACAGGTGATCCAGCCCAGTGTGAGCCCATTTTCTAGCCCTGTACTCTTAGTGAAGAAGAAAGACGGTAGTTGGCGATTCTGTGTCGATTACCGGGCCCTCAATAAGGAGACTGTGTTGGATAAGTTCCCTATTCCGGTGGTAGACGAGCTTTTGGATGAGCTTGGGGGAGCGACCATTTTCTCAAAGGTGGACTTGAAGTCAGGTTATCACCAGATTCGGATGAGGACTGAAGACATTCAGAAGACAGCCTTCCGGACACACGAAGGCCATTATGAGTTTTTAGTGATTCCTTTCGGGCTCACTAACGCTCCCTCCACTTTCCAAGCCCTGATGAATTAGGTCTTCCAGCCATACTTGAGGAGGTTTGTTTTGGTTTTTTTTGATGACATATTGGTGTATAGCAATTCTCTGCAGGACCATCTCCACCATCTGGGAGTGGTACTCTCGACATTATTGGAGCATCAGCTATATGCCAACCAGAAGAAGTGTTCGTTCGCTCAGAAAGAGGTGGAGTATCTGGGACACATCATTTCAAAGGATGGGGTGGCAGCTGACCCCGCCAAGATAGAGGCCATGGTGAATTGGCCTTCACCAAAATCCCTTAAAGGACTACGGGGATTCTTGGGACTAACGGGATACTACAGGAGATTCATCAAAGGCTATGGTTCCATAGCAGGTCCTTTGACCGATCAGTTGAAGAAGGACAATTTTCAGTGGGGAGAGAAGGCAGAGGGAGCTATGAAGAATCTGAAGGAAGCCATGACTAGTGCTCCAGTTTTGGCACTTCCTGATTTCACCCAACAGTTTGTGGTTGAAACTGACGCTTCAGGAGTGGGATTGGGAGCAGTACTCATGCAGAATCATCGGCCGATTGCCTTCTTCAGCCGGATCTTATCAGCTAGAGCGCGGCTGAAGTCAGTTTATGAGCGGGAGCTGATGGCCATTGTGTTAGCTATTCAAAAATGGCGGCCTTATCTGTTGGGGCAACGATTCATAGTTCGTACTGATCAGCGGAGTCTCAAGTACTTACTAGAACAGCGATTGGTGGCAGAAGAACACCAGAGGTGGCTAGCCAAACTCTTGGGGTATGAGTTTGAGATTCAGTATAAACCAGGGGTTCAAAATAAGGCGGCAGATGCTCTTTCCCGTGTGCATTGTTCACAACTTCTGGCCCTATCTGTACCCCAATGGGTAGACTGGGGAGAATTGGTAAAGGAAAATCAACAGGCGGAAGAGCTAGAGAGGATTCGGGCGGCTATCCAGAAGGGAGAAGGAGGGGTCAAGGGATATCACCTGGAGAACTCCCTATTACTATACAAAGGGAGGTTGGTACTACACCGTGAATCATCATTCATCCCCATTCTTCTACGGGAGTACCACGATAGCAGTATTGGTGGACATTCAGGGGTGGAAAAGACCTATCGGCGGGTGAAGGCCGAATTTTTTTGGAAAGGGCTAAGAAGGGATGTCGAAGACATGGTGAGCAAATGCGATATTTGTCAGCGGAACAAATATCAAGCTTGTGCCCCTAATGGTTTGTTGCAGCCACTAGTGCTGCCAAATAAGATTTGGGAGGAAGTCACCATGGATTTCATTGAGGGGTTACCCAAGTCTGATGGGTATACAGTCATCATGGTGGTAGTGGATCGGTTAAGCAAGTATAGCCATTTCATTCCACTACGACACCCATTCTCTGCTCCTACTGTAGCCTCGACGTTCATCAGAGAGGTGGTGCGACTGCATGGGGTCCCCGCATCTATTGTCTCAGATCGAGACAAAGTATTCTTGAGCTCTTTTTGGAAGGAGATCTTCAAGATGCAGGGTACAGTCTTAAAGCGTAGTACAACATACCACCCACAGACAGACGGACAGTCCGAGGTGGTGAACCGGAGCGTGGAGACTTACTTGAGATGCTTTGTTGGGGAGAGGCCGAAGCAATGGGTCAAATGGCTACCATGGGCAGAATATTGGTACAACACTTGCTACCATACCGCATCTCAGTTCACACCTTTCAGGATTCTTTATGGAAGGGATCCACCTCCGTTGGTGAATTATCAGAAGGGGACAGCCACTGTATATCTAGTGGATCAATACTTGGAGGAGAGGGATAAGGTGCTGGGAGAATTGAGAGAACACCTACTGAGAGCCCAGCAGATCATGAAGACGAAGGCAGATGCTCATCGCAAGGATGTGACATTTGAAGTGGGAGAGATGGTGTACCTAAAGCTACGACCTTACCGACAAAAGACTTTAGCCAGCAGAAGGAGTGAGAAGCTCTCTCCACGATACTATGGACCTTTCGAGATAGAAGGGAAAGTGGGGATGGTGGCCTACCGTCTCAAGTTACCTTCTCAGTCCTCCATCCACCCTGTATTCCATGCATCATTATTGAGGAAGTGCATAGGGGATCATACTATGGCAACTCCTACTCTACCCAGGGCCTCACAGGAGATATGCAATTCTTACTGGAGCCACTACAGGTGAAGGAAGTGAGGAAGAACGATCAAGGCAAGAGGGAGGTGCTCATCGAGTGGAAGGACTTACCAACACATGAGGCCACTTGGGAGATATACGAAGCCATGCGGGAGCAATTTCCAGACTTCAACCTTGAGGACAAGGTTGATCTCCTAGAGGGCGGTATTGATGGACCGGTTCACCCGGTCCATCATTATGCTGGACCGGTTCACCCGGTCCAGCCATACAGACCCGTGCGGGTCTATTCGCGACGGAAGCGGGATCCGTCCGCTCGGCGAGAGAAAGGCGGCTTGGGGAGAGAAGTAGGGATAGTATAAAAGAGTCCTTTAGGGTTCTTTGGGTTTTTTATGCAAGAATAGACTTTCCTTTTGTTTCTTTCTATTGTTCTCTAGGGTTTGTAGTGGGAGACCTTGTCCTTCTCGAAGTGGACAAACTTATCTTCTTATCATTTGGATTTTAATGCAATGGCAATGTTCTTCTTTCCACTTCTTTTGTGATTGTGTTATATTGATTTGGTGGAGACGTTCTTATCTTTGCAAGGAGAAGAACTATTGCGAAACCCTAAGGCGTATCAGATTGAACCGGATATAGTTAGTATAATATTTATCAATTATGTACACACTCCTCTTTAGAAGGTCATCTTTTGGGGTCTTCCAAAGTTTGTTGGTGCATTACCAAAATTTGTTTGGATGGCTAATCATTGACCAAAAGTTGGTTGACCATCATTCATTTATCAATGAATTGTTTGTGGTTGTGATCGAAATGTCAGTTCCACCACTAAATGTCAGATCTACTGCCTCCAAAGTCCAAACAGTGGAACCGCAAACATAAACTCCAGTTTAGAGCATGATACTTGGAGCTTTCTCAAGGGGTGAAAGAAGGAGAAGGAAACTTGTAGGCCGCCCTTTTTATCTTCATTATCATTCCTAGTAGCATAGTTAAGGAATTAAAGGAAATAAAGAAATATAAGTTTAGTTAATACGCCGATAAGTGTTCTTATTTGCAAGGATTAAACAATTAGAATCATCCTAATATAAACTCGTAATACTTGTATCATTTACACAAATTAGATAAACTTTGAGGATATCATTTAAAATTTTCCCACTTTTGAATATATGTCTGCTCATATGAGATAAATGGATTAAATTCAAGATTTTATGAAGTATTTACTGGATTTCACAATAGAAAGGGAGTTGAGGAGTTCTCATTTCAAAATATTGAACTTGATTATTCGAGCAGAACTCCTAGTTGGACAACTAATGTTTGCATCTCTATGATGATGAAATATTGGAATGTTGTTACATGTGAAATGAGTACTCTTCGTAATCACACCATTCAAAGAGTATTCTGGTCACATATCTATTACTTTTAAGCAGGCGATAGCTCAAATACATTCAAATTATTCATGCTCTTAAAAGCACAATTTTGCCATGGTTAACCATCTTTGCTAATGATAGTTAGGACGAGGTAAATAAGATGAATAGGGATGTAGTGGAAAATTGATCAGTAGATCAAATAACTTGATGATGTGGGGACTAGCCGAGATGACGTAATAGCTAGGAAGGGACTTACTAGATGATTTATGAGGTCACCAATGTTATTAAAAGTATGCTTTTGTAGTAAAGCAAAGCGATGCATTGACTCTGAGCGTCGTTTGCTTGTGCGCTGCTTTGTCGCATCGCATTCAAGCATCATGTACTTAGCTCAAAGTCAAAAAGAAATTTTGGCTCAACCTTCATGGTTTGGTTTAACACTTGCAATAACTAGGCATGAATGTTTACTTCTTACTATTTGTCGCTATCATGGAGTCATTGATTATTGTTTCTCCATTCTTTCTTGTTGGAGCTATTTTTTTCTTTGTGATTCTTTTTGTCACTCTCTCTTTCCCTCTAGTTTGCTAAGACTTCTCATTGATTCTATTGGTGACACTAGTAACTTCCTATTCATAAGCTTAAGAATGCATCCCAATGCCTCATACGCATACTCTCTTTCGCTTCATACTATCTCTATTTCTTGGTCTTTAATTGATCGCTCAATCTCATGAATATCTTAAATTTTAAATATTTCATCAGCATTTTGTTATTTATCTTTAATTTTTTTCGAATAGCTAAAAATTATGATTATTTAGTATATCATTATATTTATTGAAAATTATTACCTAATGTGTTTTAAATTTTATTGGTTAAATGACCTATTGATGCACATAATATATGCATATATATATTATACAAGTCATGAATACGGTTCATTTTGTGCTTTGTGTATTTCTCTAGCTTTTAAAATTAATGTCGAAAGGATTCCAGTCCCTATAAGTTGAAGAACCTAAAGCTAGAGAGTGTAAGGAGGTCTAATAGCCAGGGATACTAAGAAGGCTTCCAGAAGGAGCCCGAGAGTTAACTTCAAAACTCAAGAAGACTATTAAGTATTAACCCTGCAATAATGATGGAAACCTGAAAACGCCAATCCACATTTGTGGCGCTAATGGTGAGAGTTATATCTCAGCACTTCCTTGTTTTGATTGATGATGCCTTGTAATAAATATATGACACATATTGTGTGTTATAAGCATTTAATTTAGCCCATGTTATAATCAACATGCCTGATTACAAGGTGTCATCATTATAAAGAAGGGATGTGATGGAGCACAACTAGATATAAAGTTGATCAAAACTTGATATAAAGTCTAACACCCTTACAGGGGAAATTGACTATCAGTTGTAGGTACTCCACAACCCATCTTCCTAGAGATAGATTCCATTATCATTGATGAGATGGCATAGAATAACACTGAGAACATAAATTTTTAATCAAATAGAAAGATAGGTCACTTATAGTTAAGGATTACATAAATTTTAACTATGTTGAGTAGAGTTCATTTAGGCTCGGGTGTATTGATGCGAAATATCAAGAAACTTAAGCATTGAATTAGCGCCCAGTACCTCTATTGTGAGTTGCAATGAATGTTGGATAGCTTGAAGTTCTCGTGTGGCATCGTTAGTTAAGTTTGTTTCTTCAATAGCACAACAATGAACAAAAATCATATAGACTCCGTGGTTCAAGATTGATTCTAATGGTAGTTTCGAAAGCTTGATAACTAGAAGGGAGACCATTGAGGATGTAAAGAACAATATCCTTAGGATTCAAGGAAGAAATCGTAGTTGTTATCATATTTTTCTTGGTTTTTGAGACAAACTGATATATCATAGCATTTTAATGAATGTCATGACCTAGGTCAATTACTTTCAATATCAAGTCGGAAAAAAATGATCAAACTCTAATTAATTTTGTTCTATCAAAAATTAAAACAATCCAATAAAATTTCTTAGAAATTTAAAAAGTGCTACTAATTATTTACCATAGTTTAAAGCATATTCTACTCCAAAGATCTCAAAACAATTGAACTTAAATCAAATACATAAAATCATTTAATACCTATTCTCATTTTCTCATTTTCTTCTATATATAAACTTTCGATGTCAGTCATTTAACTTTTAGAAGTCTTGCTTGAAACATTATATTTAGTGGGTTTGGTTTTAAATAATAAACTAATTGGCTAATTATAATTCATTAATATAACAATTCAAAAAGAAATAGAAATTAATATGCGAGTTATCCTAAGTAATCATTAAACATTTTATTTATGAGAATTTAAACATGCATATTTGGTAAGATAAAATCAATATCATTTTATAGAAGATAACATTTTGTAATGTATTAATCAAATTATAACTTTAAATATAACACTCGTCTCAGGAGCACCAACTTGCAGCAATTAAGGCATAATCATTTTTATTTTCATTTCATTTTCCAAACCTTCTTTATTTTACATGAGTACATTGTGTTTCTAGCTAGTATCATAGGGGAGTGAACTCCTTTATTTTTATTTTTCAAGCCTTCTCTATTTTATGTGAGTACAATGTGTTTCTAGCTAGTATCATAGGGGAGTAGGGGTGTAAACGAGTCGAGTCGAGTTTTTGCACTATCGAGCTCAGCTCGTTTGTTGGAAAGTGAGCTCGAACACGAGCTCGAGCTCGAGTCGAGCTCAAAAAATGATCTCGAACTCGAGCTCGTCCTACTATAAACAAGCTCGAGCCGGCTCGTGAGCTTTGACAAGCTAAATTCGTTTTCCAAAAAAGCTGTAGCATTTATGATAAAATTCAATTTTTTTAAAAAGCTGCAGCACTATTCAAAATAAAGCTGCACAATTTTCCAAAAAAAAAGCTCCCACTGGAACACCTTTTACCGCCTAAATACCACATAAATCAAGTTTTTAAGTTATATTTTAATATTAAAAAAAAAGCTTCAGCACTGGTTCGTATATGACGTGGAAAAGCCCGGTTGGCTTTCTTGTCTTGGGCTGTACATAGCTAAGGCTATATAATAGCTGTTATGATCTCTGTACATGATATGAAAAGTTTAATCAATTTCCTTTCTCTTGTTTTACCTGCTGTGCTTTCTTGTTTTTATTTCTTCTTTAGTTTCAACAAATGTCACCAACAATCTTTATTTATTATTAATTTTTTTTAACTACAACAACAACAACAACATCAAGCCTTTATCCCACTACGTGGGGTCGGCTACATGAATCCTTTTTCTCCATTGTGTCCTATTAAAAGTCAAATTCTCGTTTAAATCTAATAAAGAAAGGTCATTCCTAATATTTTCTAACCAAGTCTTTTTAGGTCTACCCCTACCTTTCTTAACATAAGTCAAATCTAATACCTCTACTCTCCTAACCGGGTCATCGGAAGGCCGCCGTTTAATGTGACCAAACCATCTAAGGCGACTCTCTCTAATCTTATCTTCTATTGGAGCTACTCCAACCTTTTCACGTATATGCTCATTTCGTATCCTATCTCTAAGGGTAAAGCCACTCATCCACCTGAGCATCCTCATCTCTGCCACACTTAACTTAGTATTATGCTTCTCTTTTAATGGCCAACATTCAGCACCATAAAGCATTGCAGGCCTCACTACCATCTTATAGAATTTTCCCTTAAGTTTGAGGGGTACATTTCTATCACATAACAAGCCCGATGCATTCCTCCACTTCAACCATCTAACTTGAATTCTGCTGATAATATCCCCATCTATTTCACCATCACTCTGAACAATAGATCCAAGATATCTAAAACGTGTACTCTTATTAATGACTTGATCGCCCAAAGTCACAATCCCCTCACTAGGTCTATTACTACTAAAATTACACTCCATATATTCCGTTTTAGATCTACTCAAGCGAAAACCTTTAGACTCTAAGGTTGACCTCCATAATTCAAGTTTACCTTCAACTCCCTCTCTAGTCTTATCAACAAGAAGAATATCATCAGCAAAAAGCATACACCAAGGTATATCCTCTTGCAAATGTCTAGTGAGAACATCCATGACTAAAGCAAAAAGATATGGGCTTAAGGCTGATCCTTGATGTAACCCAACCGAAATAGGGAAATACTTAGTCAATCCACCTTGTGTTTGAACACAAGTAATAGCTCCTGCATACATATCTTTAATGATTTGAATATAAGCATTATTGACTCCTTTCTTTTCAAGAACTCTCCATAGCACCCTAAATTAATTTTTTTTAACTATTTAAATTTAATTAAAAAATATTATTTAAAAATTTTAATAATAGTTCGAGTCGGCAAGCAAGCTCACGAGCCGAGCCCAGCTTGAGCTTGAGTTTGAGCTCGAGCTTGAGCTCGTGGCTCGATAAGCTCGTCTTGCGAGCTCGTTAACGAGTCGAGCTCGAGCCGGCTCGGCTCACTTACACCCCTATAGGGGAGTAAACTCCTTCATTTCAATATGTAGATGCATTTCTCTTCATTATTTTCTTTCATTTGAAATAAAATGTCTTTCATTTAATATCATTACAAAATGAAAATATTTATGTGAGGAGATGACACATCTTGTTAATAATTAAATGATAACATTAACATATGGAAGTACATGCAAGTCTTTGCATCAAGCTAGAAATAAGAATTGTAAATTTCCAAAATAAAATTATGACCACCTATCTCAAATCCTTTTAGAAGATTGATTCTTTCACTTCAATGTTACTTCAACAATGTTAGTTTAACCTTGGTCAATTCTTTTGTAATTCACAGTCCATGCAACATATATACATTTATATCAAATTGTTTGTTTACATTCATTATAATTTCCTAGAACTTAATTCATAACTAACAAATAAATGTAATTTTTTAAATTAATCTAATGATAATCAAAATAATTAAATTTGAGGTTTAATTTTTACCTTAATTATAAAGGAGAAGGGAAACTCTTTTCTCTTGCATGTACTAATCTTCTTCACTTAAAATCCTATGTTTTGAAATATAAAGAAAGCCTTAGCTTTTATATCTTCCTTCATGTAAAACCAAAGTTTCTTACTTTACTCTTCTCCTACACATCTAAATCTTGAAACAATTTCATTGTAAATTTATACTAAGGTTTATTAAACTCTAATGAAATTGTTCTTATTTTGCTCAAATCTAAAAATTAATATATCTTTTATGTGTCTTTTATAAATCACATATATGGTGCTTGTTGTTCTAGGTACCTCACTTTCAATCATTTTCTTATTCTTTCCTTCTTCCCCATCTCACTCTTGCTTTCCTTTCTCTGTCGAGGCTAGCGTTGAAGGTATCAACAGCACCAAAGGCAGCGTTGGAGGTGTTGAAAGGAAGCGTCACCTCCCTAGCTTGCGTGCTTCTCACTTGTCTTTGCTCAAGTTTGCCCTTCTTTCCTCTTTGTCTCCTTATGTCGAATGAGGTGAAACTGCACAGACTGCTCTATGTTTCTTTATCGTGCCCTCTCGTCTTCTCTGTGTTATGCCTACTCTATTTGGTACGAAATTGCTCTTAATGAATGCATCGATGATCGATTACGTCGGTTCATTTGAATTGACTTGGTCGGTTCATTTGGATTGGTCATTACAATGAAACACATTGTTCATCTATATTATATAGGATCAATTTGTGAACTGTAATCTTCTATAAATGGTGCTCCAAATCTCCTTACACGAATCAAGATTTAAAATGTGAGGTAATAAGAGTGCGGTTATGATAGAGGAGAAGGAAGAGGCTATGTTTTGATCTACTAGCATAGCATCCTAGTAGAGTCTTATGTGTTAGAAACAGTTTCGCGAACTGCTGTAGAGATTTGCTGTGCAGGACGAACAATCAAACCATCAAGATAACTTTCAAATCCATTTTCCCTGTAAACTTCAAGAACTTGGGAGTAGCGGGTAAGATGGTTTCCGGTAGTTACCTGAAATTTTTTATGGTAGACATCAAAATTATAAGCTGAGAAATGAGAGAGAAACTATTCACTGAAGCAATATCTGCATCATTGTTGATAGAGGTATTCAAAGCCATAAGTAGTCGAATGAAGCATAAGCCGATAAAGCACTTGATATGGCTCTGATGCCATGTTAACAGAGCAAATGAAATTGGAGAGGAAGAGTAAGGACAGCTAACAGCATTTCTCATTCATTACATTACAACAGCGAAGATTATAAACCAGGAAATCAAATCATCACAATATCGGCATTAGTTACTATCCTATGGCTGTGATCAAATGGATGGTTAGGAAAGCACAGTGAGGATTTGCAGATGGATCATTTCAAGGACAGAGCAGGCAGAATCAGTGCTCAAATCATGTTATTCCGTTAACAAACGCAACCTTCCAAATGAATTCAGAGATTGCCTCTGAACTCTCCTTTGAGTATTGCTTCAATCTTTGTCAACTCAAACATACCTTCATCAATTCCTTGGTAGATTGTGAACAAAGCCTTGCTCTCCCTCTAATTCTTTGAGCTGCTCCGTTTTCTTCATGGATGCTTTCTTCTGCAGGTTATAGTTCATCATCTATAGTGTCCATTAACTCCCAAACATCTGCAGAGCCCAAAAAAACCTTCATTTGGATACACCCAATCTCATAATTGTCAATCCAAACAGTGAATTTGACAATCTGTAATTGAAAAGTGCTGGTTGAGGCCATTGTTTATCCTGAATACAAGCTCTGGGAAATTCAGTGTCTGGAGGAGGATCGGGAATGCAACAAGGGAGATTTTTCAATGCACCACAATCAATGTCCTTTCTTAAAATTCTGATCAATGTGGAAAATAGAATGGGAATCTGTTGAGCATCAGCAGCTGGAGATAGCTCCTTCACTCACTCAGGTTGAATAGATCAATATATACAACAAGAACAACATCAAACTTTTATCTCACTATTTGGGGTCGGCTATATGAATCATTTTTTAACATTGTATCATGTAAAGAGTCAAATTCTCATAATATTTAGATCAATCTATCTTGATAGAATATGTTGAGACACCACCAGCTTTTGCACTCAGCTTTTCTCTGCACCAAACAGTGATGCCATGGCCAATATTGATTGAAACGGGCTCTACTACCTGATTTTGTTGGCTGATGGTAGTGAGGAGGAAGCGGAGGAGATGAACGAAATGGACAAAACAGAATTGAAAGATAAAAACACAGGCAGTTCGTATTTAAGAACTCTGATTTTTTTTTTTTCTACCAGTCAATAATACTTCAAGTTTATACATAGCTATTTGGCAAGTTCTAGCACAAGCATGTACTAATAGCTTTTCAATGATCAAAATAACATTTTTTTTTCTTGATGACAGGAATGCAAGCCACCTCTACCACCAGCTGCAGGTGCAATAAGAACCCCATCCACCAAAATAAGCGCATGTTCTTCATCACATCACCTTAGCCCTCTGTCCTCGTCATTCCCCAGCCCTGTGCCTTCCTATCATGCCAGTCCAGCATCTTCTTCCTTCCCCAGTCCTTCCAGGCTTGAGAATTACACTACTCCAAGCATCAATCCCTCTCATCTCCTCCCCTTTCTTCGAAACCTCTCGTCTCTCCCACCCCTTCGCATATCAAACAGCGCTCCGGTGACTCCTCCTCTCTCCTCCCCAACCTCTTCCAGGCCATTGAAGCTCAAGAGGCTGAACTGGGATTATGCCACCCATTATCACCCTATGTTTGCTGCTTCTGCCCCAGCCAGTCCCACTAGAGGCTGTCATCAACCTCACCCAGCTACAATACCAGAATGCGGCGAGTCTGATGCTTCGACCATCGATTCCAGCCAATGGGTCAGCTTCCAAAATACGGCTCCGGGGTCGCCAACATTCAACCTGATAAACACGGCGGCCTCTGTGGAAGTGAGTGCTGTGGGTGGAGTAGCTCTCGAACGGACTAGAGGCATGGTGGAGTTCGAATTTGGGAGCCCAACAGTCAAGCCATGGGAGGGGGAGAGGATTCATGAGATTGGTACTGAGGATCTGGGGCTCACATTGAGTCTCGGAAACACTGGAAGCAAATGAATGCTTGTTATATATGTAAATTTCTGATCTGAAAGGATTGGTCGCTTAGTTCCAAATTCATTTTTTTACTCTTTGGAATGGACTGCTAATTCTTTCATTTCTTAAAGCTCAATTCATTCTTAACTGAGCCTAGTGTATGTTCTTCATGTTTAAATCTCTGTAAATAATGGCAGGGATCATTACCTTCCTGTTTAATTCTACCCTTATGTATGGAACCAGCTGTTCTTCATGTTGTAAGCTAAAGGTTTGCTAACTTAATGGCTGATCAGAATTTGTGGTTCTAAATGTTTAACACAATCAGAAGAATGGTTCTGTCATGGGTTTGAATCATTAAGGGATTGTTTGATTGAGTAATTTCAGTTGCTTTATTGCAGCAGAAATGTCGCCTTAGATGGTTTGGTTGCATAAAATGACAGCTTTTTGATGACCCGATTAAGAAAGTAGATGTATTAGATTTGATTTACATTAAGAAAGATAGAGAGACCTAAAAAGATTTGGTTAGAAAATATTAAAAATGACTTTTGTTTAATAGATTTAGGTGAGAATTTGACTGCTAAAACGACACAATGGAGAAAAAAGATTCATGTAGCCGAACCCGTATGGTGGGATAAAAGTTTGTTTTTGTTATTGTTGTTATTGTTGTTATTGTATTGCAGCAGAAATGTGCTACTAAGTATGTGCACCTGGATTTGATTAAGAAAAATTCAAATATTGTGTTGTTTTTTTAGAAATGATCTTTCTTAAGAAGATTATTATATCTGACCTATGTAGATGTAGATCTAAAAAAATTTGGTTTGAAAGTATTAGAAACGATTTTTTTTATAAGATTTAAATGATAATTTGACTCTTAATGTGACACAATAGAGAAAAAAGATTCATGTAGTCGTGGTGGGATAATGACTTAGGTTTCGTTTGGGACGGCTTTTTTATTGCTTTCTAAAACGGAGTTTTAGTACAAAATTTTTTATTTTTGTACTAAAACTCCGTTTTAGAAAGCAATAAAAAAGCCGTCCCAAACAAGGCCTTAATGTTGTTGTGTTGCTTTTTAGAATTTTGTTTTGATAAACCTCATAGAATTTTGAAATTATTCTATTAAATAAATTTTAAACAACTTCATATATAACAAGTAGAGCCTAATTAAATGTTCGGTTTGGGTTAGGTCGACTCTAATTCGAACTTTTGATCTGAATAGCTTTCGAATCAGATTAAAATTTGGATCGAACCAACATCAATCCAATTCCATTATATGACCAATCTTAGATTATGTTATAAAATCATATTTGAGGTTAATTTAAAAGCATATGAACTTATAAAATTAAGATAATATAAACACTGTTTTTAATTTTTAGAGGGGTAGATTTTCTATTAAATCTTGTAATAAAAAATCAATTAAGATTAATTTTAAAATTTAATAAACTTGATCCTTGTGCTAAAAATATTATTATATATTTTTAATTATTAAATCAAATTCCTAAGCATAATTAGCATTTATGTCACTAATAAAAAAAACTTTTATAAAATAAAATTAAATAAATTATCTAAAACTCTACTAAACTATTATTATACTAATCTTTAACATAATGCTTCATTAGTGCTATAAAGTATAAAGATATTGGCTTCATTGTTTAAAGTGCTTCTCCATCTAATATATATGACATGATACTTATAAACATTGTTAAGTATTCTACAAATTATTTTAATTGATATTGATTTTAAAAATGAAAAAAAGAGATAAATAGTATATAAAAATTATTAATTAATCATATATTATACTTATTTTAAAAAAAAATTAAATATTAAAAAAATCACCTTATTGAAAAATCTTTACTCAAATTAAAATAACAAATAAAACATATAATATCATTACTTTTAAATCTTTTTTTTTTTTTTGGACATTTAGGCCATTTAAGGCAAACTCACACACATAACACATACACATAGACTCGAACCTTGGACCTCTTAGTTGGAAGCCTAAGCTCTCAACCAATAGGCCAAGGAGAGTTGTGTACTTTTAAATCTTGAGATGCCTCATAACTTAGTGTGGCCACGTCTTCCTAAAGATCCAAAAAAATAAAAAAATAAAACATAAAAGCTTATTTAGGACGACGGGAACATAAATTAATAAAAAAAGATATTTTAGGAATCAAAGCAAAGCATAGAGAGATAAAGAGATTATACTTATAAAGGCCACATTTTGCCAAGTGATTACATTAATAACCATTCATTTAATGTAAACTTAATCATAATTAGGCATCAAATAATAATTTGTTAATCATGCTGAGGCTTTAGCTACTTAGGCCCTAAGCATCAAAAGAGCACTCTACTTTTGAGTAGTAGTTGATTTGTGGGGGTGACTTAGCTTTTTATGGGATGCTTCAAGGCATTTAGGGCCACCATTGTCAAGACAAGAGAGTCCTTGCTCTCAAGTTAGGGCACCCTTTTTACCTTTTTATTTATTTTTTAAAATAAAATAGTGGCCTAAATCTAGATGGAAGAGCTCTTTTCTTTATGCTAAAAAGATAATTAAAAATTATATTTTATAATTATTTTTTGGATGATATTTGTGTACTATTCTTGCTTAAAACAAGGCATAAATTATGGCTATGTTTAAGGAATAATTAAAATTAATTGTGTTGTGTATAGGGTCTCCTTTGACAAAGTTGAATTTTAGTCGGAGTTAAAATTAAAAAAATAATAGAAGATCAAAATAAATGATTAAAATTAAATGATATTATTCAAAATATTTTTTTATAATTAAATAATGAGTTAAATTTAAAATTAGTTGTGTTGTGTATTGATATTATATAAATATCATATGATTTTGACCTTCCATTTTATTCATTTATCTTAATTTTTTAATGAAAAAGATGTAGGATGAGCTCTTAAATTTTATCTTTTTTCATAAGAAAATGTTGGTAGTGATGATCACATAATAAATATATGTTACATTTTTATTGATTTTATATTTTATATTTATCTTGATTATTTTTTTTGTATGTTATTTTATTCTTAATTTTGATTAATTTTTTATGTTAATCCTTTTTAGGCAAGACATTCCATAGATGTATAAATATCTACAAATATATAAAATAATAAATAAACTAAAGATGTTGTAATAAATAATTTTAATTCATGAAAAAATAATAATATTCTTTATTGTCACATCATCTACTTCTAATATAAATCTCCATTTATATCATAAACTATCACAAATTTTAGCAATTAAATTTATTTTTTATCTAATTTTTTTAATCTTTTTTCGAAGAGTGCTCTTCACTTCGATCATCAATCCCTTCTACATATAAAATTTTAAATATCACTAAGGCTTTGTTTCAGACGGTTTTATTACTGCTTCTTAAAACAGTCTTCTAATACCAAAAATTTTATACTAAAAAGTTCATTTAAGAAGCAGCAAAAAAGTTGTCTCAAACGAAACCTAAGTTGCATACTCAATATCCATTAAAACACTTAAACTTTATGTTATTTATCACCTCTTACACCTCTTCATATTCGACAAAAGCTTTCAATATCATTAGAGCCGTAAATCTCAAACATAATCACTCAATCATAATGAAATCATTATAAGAGACTAAATAAAAGAGAGATTAAATTTGTTAAGCTTAATAAAAATCATTCTTAATTAAAACATTTAGTCCTCTAAAAACTTAATTCTATCAAATATAATATAAGATTAAAAGATTAATCTAAATAATCTCACATATTGTAATAAAATGATCTCAAAAGCAATTATTTAAAAAATTTCTTATGGTACGTTCAGCCAGCTTGGAAATAAGTCCCGCACGCGTGCGAGCATCGATGAACGTGCATGGCCACGAATACATGCAAGTGGCCAACTTGTCAAGTCAGATGGCCAGCTAATAAGCCTAATTAAGCAGCTAATTAAAGCATCTCATATATAGAATTAAAGGATTACCAAATCTTAATTAAGTAATTAAAAGGGGTTATTAGAGTGATTAAAGCCTAAACTAATCCAGATTAGCATTAGCGAGGGGTTGGAGGTTGGGAAACAGGAGAAGGGGGTGTCCCAGATAAGGATGCTATCCTATACTGTCATCCTTAATTACTTTAATTAATTAGGTTTTTATGGGGATTAGTCAAAGTAATCACTTTGGCATGTGAGGGAATCCTTCACGAGCCATGCGCATCTTCTTTCTTTTCTTTTATTCTCTCTTTCCTCTCATCCTACCATATATTTAACTCTCTCTCTCTCTCTCTATCTCTATCTAGGGCTCTCTCTCTAGGATTCTCTTTCTCTCTCTTTAGGCCTCATTCTCTCTCTAGGGCTTTCTTTCTCTACGTGCATGCTTAATTTGTGGGTGATTGAAGAAATAGTGTTGCTTAGTAAGTAAAACATTGCTAACTCTCTCTCAATTTTCTCTCTCTAATTAATGATCCTTATCCTCTAAAACTTGCAAAGAGAAAATAATTAATTAAGGCCTTGCTTAGTAGTACACAAAGGATTAATTTATGACTGTATTCGACCATGGAACATTTGTTACGGAGAGGGTGAGGATTAGCACGTGGTAGGTTAAGTTTATGTAATGTAATTTGCTTAATTAGGAGTAATTAATTAGAGATAATAAGGGATTAGTTGTCATTAGTTCATGTTTAGGAAGAAACTTCTCTCATTGAAAATGTGTTTTAAATGCTCCAATTAACGAATTTTCAACATAATAATTAATCTTATCTAATTATTATGATTAGCTTTAATTAAAAATGTATTGGTGTTTCCATTTGTTCATAATAATATTGTTAGTCCTTCATGAGGGGTTGGGTTTATTTATGTATTTGATAATTTAAATTATTTGATTTTTTTTTAACAATAGTCTATATGAATATATAGATGCATTTATAGTTAAAAAAGGATAAAATCACATCATTTAATAGCAATGGTTCTTAAATCCATGCTACAAATATTTTAGAAGACGTTTAAATATGGGTATCAAAAAGGGTTTTCGAGTCGGGTTCGGAGCAACCTCAAACTTGATCCGCCTCCAACTGACCTAACCTGATTATGAAAACGGGTCAAAAATTCGAACATGAACTCAAACTGATTAATTCGAGTTCGAGTCAACCCGAAATGACCAGCCAACCTGATTTTTTTCAATTTTTTGCATTTTTTCTATTTCAAATTTATTCAAGTAATTCTATTAACATACAAAACATAGAAGTACATATAATTATTTGAGCAACTATAAATAAACACAAATTACATTTATAAAATACTAACACTAATTATTAAATTACAAATTACATATTTACATTTATAAAAAATAATGCAAAACATAAATTAAATTACAATTACTAATACTAATATACATTACAATATTACATCTATATTGCTATACTAACGTTGAAACACAAAGGGTTTAATTAAATTCGGGTCTAAGTCGGGTCATGGTCGGGTTCTCGGGTCAATCTGAACTCAACTCAATTTTTAAAATGGATCAAGTTTTAAATTTAAATCCGATTCATTGGATAAACAGATTGACCCAAAATTATATCTTTAGCCACACATTTGTTTTCTAATTTTACATTTTTTTTAATAAATATGATTATAATTTTTAAATAAAAATGTAGCTAAAATAACAATTTCAAATTATTGAAATTTTTGGTTGCATGATAATTGATACATCGTCAAAAAATTATCTTGATCGGGCACTAATCTCAAGGCAAAATCAAGTTGGAAACTTCCAAAATTAAAAGTGGGAGCATCTGAACTCCGAATTCAGTAAACTTACAGTCGAACTGAGCGTCTTGGAAATATGAACCCAACGACACCAAATTTGACCCAATACAAGCCCAAATAGGTCCAAATCAAGGACTCGAAGCGTTGTTGGAAGGTTTGAACCACAATTTGGATTACCAAACGGTTTCCAAACATTACAAGCTTATAGTCGAATCGAGCGGCTCGACGAGACAAATCCAACGAGCCCAAGATCACTGAATTCCAACATCACAAAGACATTCAAATTTCATCAAACGATTCATAATCAAGAGATTCAACATCGGCCGTCCATCCAACCACCCTTGATTTATCACATATTTACGGGTCATGCAACTCCAGAAATCTATAAATAGACCTCTCTCATTTCTCTTGAAAGAGGATCCAAAGAAGAAGAGAAGAAGAGAAGAGAAATAAGAGAAGAAAGAAGCTCCTCCTCCACCACCGCCTGAGTTCGTCGAACTACCGCTTGAGTTCGCCGGACTACCGCTTGAGTTCGCCGGACCACCACTTGAGGCCCTCACATTCGCCAGACCATCACCTGAGGCCCTCACCCGCCACTTGAGGCCCTGTGCTCCACTAGACCACCACCTAAGGTCCAAACTTCTACCATACCACCACCTAAGGCCCTCGCCTTCGACGGATCACCACATAAGGCCCTCGCCTTCGTCGGACCACCACCTGAGGCCCTTGCCTTTGCTGGACCACCACATGAGGCCCTCGCACTCACCGGACCACCACCTGAGGCCCTTGTCTTCGCCCGACCGCCGCTTGTGACCCTCACCCTCGCCGGATCCCCGCCTAAAGGCCTGAACTCCGCTAGACCAACACTTGATGCCCTAAACTCCACCAGACCATCAATTGACGCCATAATTCTGCCAAGTCGCTGTCAGACTACTAACTTAAGCCCCAACTTCCAAGTGACACAATATTTTACACTAGATTTCAACCATACAATTAACATTTGTAATCTGATCGCCCTCTGGGACGAATCAATCCACTGTAATCAATTCAAATTCTAGTGAAATATTTTCAACTGTATTAGGCCCCGTGATTTTTCCCTTCTTAGAGTTTTCAATGTAAAAAAACTTGTGTTCTCTGTGTGTGAGATCGATATCCGTGCAACGCTAAGACATAAAATTATAGCTCTATCGTCGCGTATACTCTAGCCCGCAACAATAATAATCACAGACAATTAATAATCATTTTCTTGAAAAAAAAATGTCAATAAACATTAAGGCTTTGTTTGTTTGATCGTTTTTTTGCCTTTTCCGTTTTTGGAAACGGAGGAATTTTTGTTTGTGTTGTTTGGTTTGTCAAATCACGTTCCCAATAACTCCTTTTTTTTCATTTTTCTACAATTTTGAGAAAGCTTTTTATATATGCTTCTCTGTTATAAAACTCCATTTTCTGAACTAATATTTTTTAAAGCTGCTGCCTTTTACAAAAGCACAAAAAAACAAACGAAGCCTAAAAGCGTATACTTAAAAATACTTTTAACAACCTAAAAATATGCCTAACAATATTATTTTTACTCACCATATAAGCCTTCATTTTACAACTAAATAGAAGGAAGTTGAAGCACCCAACCGAGGCTAATTATGAACATCAACTGGGGACCACAAAAAAGGACTCTCAACTACCCGTCTGCCACCTTATCCTGAGCGCCAACCCCTCACTGCTACTCGCCCAAAGTTAATTAGCCAATGAAAAGCTAACACGTTACCACCTAGCCTTCAATCAGCGCAATGCCCCTCTCACATGGTCTTCACAAAACCCGCTCCTCACTCCTTAGTCCTTTCATATGCTCCCGGGCCCTCCTCTGTTCGACACGTGTATCCAAACAATAAAATCCATCAAAATATTCGATAATAAATTAAATAAAAAACCATATCTCAACCAATTTTACATAACAATTTAATTTAATTATTTCTAAAATTAAAATCAATGTTTGCAAATTGAAATTAATTATTTCTAAAATTAAAATTTTACATTTTAAATTTTTCATATAAATATCAAATTTTATAATTAAATTGAATTCAATGCTTAAAAATAATAAAAAATATTATATATATCATGTTAATTTTTTTTTAATTGGCAAAATAAAAATATTTCTCATAAAATAATAATCAAAGTCAATATATTTATTTCTTATGTGAAAAGATGGTGGGCCCATATTAAAGGGTCTTGAAGTTTCTTTGTCAAGTTCAATCACATACATACAAGTCCTTTGTTGGCTTAGCTATTGTGAGCATGATAGGCCATTGTTATATGATTAGACTTTATTTAATTTATATGAAAATATTAAAATGATAAGAAAATTACATAAATTTAAAATTTATGATAATTTTCTTTTTTATATTTATCTATTTGCAAATTGAATTAAAAATATTTCATATTTGTAAAAATAATAATAATTGTGGATAAAATTTGTAAAAGTTACACTATGATGGAAGGCCCCACATTTGCATAAGTGAGCCTTTTGGTAGGTATATATATAGAAAGGTATATCCATAAGGGATGGGAATTGCTAATTATGTCTAAAGTTTGATGTGATGAAATTACTAAAATTGGTGAGTAGGGGATAAGAACTGACCAATACTATAAGCTTCAAATGTTTTGGATATACTTGAAGATATCTATGATATATAAATAATTAATATCGCACTTGTCTTAAAAAGATCTTTACATTTCGAAATTCATCATGATCTTCTTTTGATCATAGGGTCTGGTGTCTAAATCAGACGAGTTGAGCGCCTCTAGTCACTTCTGAATTGAGCTTGATTACTTAATTGAATTCGATCCTGATCATGAGCCAACTCGTTTATAACAACTCAATTATTGTAACAAAGTAGTAAAAAATGATAAATTATATTTTAAGACTTCGGTTTGGGGTAGCATTTGTAATGCTTTTTAAAACGGCTTTTAAGCACAAAAATTTCAATTCAAGAATTTTTTGTAAAAAAAAAAACTATCTTAGAAAGAAAGAAGAAAATCATCCCAAACGAAGCCTAAATGTATTTAATATTAACATTTTTTAAATGAGCAAGCTTGCAAACTAACAGGACCAGTCACGACTGACTTAAGCTTGACTCGTTAGCTTATCGATTTAAGCTCATGAGCTTTTTATCAAGCTAAGCCCGAGCCAACTCACAAGTCCAGTTGACTCACTCATAACCCTAATCACGATATTCCAACACAAAATTTCCCTACTAGCATACATGCTAGTCCATTTTGATGAGAAAGTTTATATTATAATATTTTAATATAAATTTTATAATAATAAAGTATTTAAATTATTAAAAAATTTGAGATAAACATATTATATGACTAATTAATTCTTTTTTATAATTATCTTTAATTAATAATTATTATTACATTTGAGTAATTAATTTATTTTTATTGTAGTACATGAAGTGGACATTTGATTGATTTGTTGTTTTATTATTCAGTGATTTATAAGAATAAGCTTTGTGCTGTCGGTTAGCTGTTTAAAGCCTTTGCTATATATGGAAACTGAAATCTTACTAACTTAATAACATAAACAAATTAAACATCACATAATTAATACTTTAATTAAAGTGTCATTTAAAGAAGTGGGCACAAACAAAAAAATAATTAATTTTACTGTTAATTGATTTGATGTTGTTTTTAAGTAATTAATAAGCACTAGATCCAGTAATTTAGGCTTTTTTAATGTGATTAGCAAGGCAGTTCATGTAGTGGAGAGAGGGACAGCCATATAGTTAATTATTCTTAATTACTAATTAGTATTTTCACAGCTTATATATGAAGATTAGGAAAGCTAATCTTCAAGTTAAATTTATAGAGTGTTAAATTTATAGAGTTAAGAATTGTGAGGTATGCACGTAAATCGAGTAATTATTTATTTAGACTTATATAAAATATAAAACAAATTAAATAATAAATAAAATTTATTGTATTTTAAATTTTGTATTGTTGTTTGATTGAGGGGCTATTTGTTATGACGAAAACAGAATGTCAAGTATTCCAAATGCATTACTTTTTCTCTGCTTTTTGGAGTTTGGTTTTGTGAAAAGCAAATCCAAGGTAAAGTAAACTAAATACATTGTATTTTATTCTAGTACGTTCATTTTTGAGGTAGAGCGTTCTCGTCCATTTTGACCTAGAACGATTTACACCGCTCACTCAACCAATGTCGACGGCCACTGTCGGTGCCCTATGGCCGACGTACCGTCGCCTAACAATGCCTCTAGTCATAGCCACCCATGCCAGCATTAGCCCATCGCTGCCACAATCGCATCGCCACTACTGCCCTCCAACTTTATATTACATTCACTTTACTTCATATAAAAAAAAGGTAAAATCATATATGCGTTTATTTTACACACATCCAAGCAACTTCAAAGCATTCTTTTCTCAGGCAATCAAATAACCCCTGAATGAAGATCAAACACAACGAAAATGGTATTTTTTTAAATTCATTTTTTATGTAATTCAAAACTAAAGAAAATTCAATGTGTATATATATATATATATATATATATATATATATATATATATATATATATATATATATATATATCTAAACAATGAGATCGATGGTGGCTAGAGAGATCATAGCAAGAGGTGGACGTCAAAACTAAGGTTTGCAGAGGCAAATTAGATGTTAGAGCTTTGGTTGGCTCTTGGTGGAGTCGAGGTCAGCACTCGAGTTGCATGATGGTGCTAATCAAGAAGATTTGCTGGATTTATAGAGTTTAACAAGTTCCTATATTTTTAATTTAACTATTTGGTCTAATTCAAAATATAACAAAAAAAAAATCTGTGAAGATAATTTTAAATTATTTAAAAAATGATTAAATATTTATTTAATTCTTAATCAAAAAATTAAAAATTAAATTTTTGACATATTTGAAAAAACTACTAACTCATAATTATTTAATATTTAAATAAAAAAAACATTGAATGAAAGCAAATGAGAAAGCTGTCTTGTCGAAAAAGATGGCTGCAACCTTTTAACTGCGGCCTACAAAGCAGTGGCGGAGTACCAGACCGCACTGTTGCCAAAGTGGATGCCTCCTTTCCCTGGGTCCTGATAACAGAGACGTGACTCTCAGATTTAAATCATGTGGGGTCCATTTCAATTCTAAGCTTATCAATTTTCGACACGTGTCTTCTTACGGTGGTCCCCTACTGAATTATCAGGATTCGACACGTGTCGACATATGGGAGAGAGCCCGCCTCTGCCGCACCCCTATGAAACCCACCGAGCTCGCTCGGGACGGCTTATCCTCTTTCATCGTGCCTACCATGCCTCTGGCTCTAGGGCCCGGTCCGAACATCCGGCTTAGCCGGCATGGATTTTATTAAATATTTACTTAGTTGAAAAAAAAAAAAAACAATTTAATTGAAGCCACCGTTTATTTATAGAATTTAGAGAATTATATGAAATATCATACCTAAAAAAATAAGAAAATTGAAAAAAAAAAAAAATTAATGTATGATGCAATTTATTATAGGTTGTCTTAAAGGAGAAATTATTATGTGTGGAGTTTGGACGAGAAAAACTGTTCAGACTGTTGTGTAAACATAAAAGTGTGGACTCTTATATGTTCGGACAGTTCTTCCAGTCCAAACTTCACACAGAATAATTTCTCGTCCTAAAGATATGGTCTTGTTGATTGATTTATACACGAATCTCTATTTATAGTGTGTCACACAACCATGATGTGAGACCTTTGTGCGCAAGTCTTTGTAAGGGAGCTCTTGATGTGTAGTGTATAGGGAGAGTTTATGAAGGTGAATCTTCTGGACGTGCTGGCGAAACCATTTGGACAGATTCAAACTCCTAGTAGCAAAATGACAAATCCTTTATGAATCGAAGTGATTGAAAAGCAAGGATTGGTTAAACCTGGGAAATCATAGTTGAAATCTTTGAGGTGCGGGTTTCCTATCGTTGAATTGGTGATGCTAATGACAGCCAAGTAGCATTGCTGTGGAAGCAAACAAAGAAGGAAGAACAGAGAACAAACAACCAATGGAACAGTAAAATGCTAAGCTAGCAATATAATTTTTGTATATCAAAAGTGTCTGCCAAGGCTCAGTTCATCCGCCTCATATAAGAGGGATAATTACTAAGAACGTAAGAGCAAAGAAAAAGATGTTATTATACTTTAATACTATATGTGGTAATAGCTGTAGTGGAATTATAGCTCCTAACGGTAAAGAAAAAGGGTATTCTCTAAATATTGTTCCTGCAGCACAAAATAGGTATAGTGATTCCACATCAGTTCTCCCCCTCCGTAGCAGTATTAGTGTCCGACGAATCAATTTCGGTGCCCGCCGCATCAGGTGGATGAAATGGGCTGATATCGGCGACGTTGAAAGTGGACGATGTCAGTAAATCAGAAGGCAGCTCCACGACGTAAGCATTGTCACTGATCTTGTGTTTGATGGCAATCGGCCCAAGTTTCCTAGGAGAGAGTTTCAAGTACGTACCAGCTGGATATCTCTCCTTCCTCATACGCACAATGACTAATTCGCCGGGTTGGAAGGTTTTGTATCGGCGGTGGATGTCCGCTGTCTGCTTGTAGGAATCATTTGAGGCTTGTAAGGTGCTTCGAACATTGTCCAGCATAGATTTGAAGTCACAAGCCAACTTGGTGGCCACGGCATTACAACACTTGGGAAGTACAGCGACGTCTACAACATGGTTAGGAGCTTTAGTGTAGATAATATTAAAGGGGCACATACCAATTGACCTATTGGACATGGAATTGTAGGCAAATTCCGTCTGACTCAGAATCTCGTCCCATCTCTTCGGGTTGTTTTGCACCAAGCACCGCAACATGTTGCCCAGAGTGCGGTTCACCACCTCGGTCTGGCCATCGGTTTGGGGATGGTAAGCGGAGCTTAGTTTCAATTTCGTTTGCAGTTGTCTCCAGAGCTCCCTCCAAAAGTGGCTAATGAACTTCACGCAGCGATCGGTGGTGATGCTTCTTGGGATCCCATGCAGCCGTACGATCTCCCGGAAGAATAACCGAGCTACGCTGAGAGCATCAGTGGTCTTCTTGCAAGCAATAAAGTGAGCTATCTTGGAGAACCTGTCAACCACCACCATAATGGAGTCGACACCCTTCTTGGTCCGTGGTAACCCAAGTACAAAATCCATGCTGAGATCCTCCCAAATGGAAGTCGGCACTGGCAGCGGACTGTACAACCCCGTATTCTGTTGATGTCCCTTGTATACTTGGCACACTGGACAGTTTTGCACAAATTTAGCGACATCTTTTCGCAAGTGCGGCCAGAAAAATCGAGCCCGCATCTGCTCCACGGTCTTCTCTCGACCCAAGTGTGCAGCCATCCCGCTGTTGACCTCATTTTTGTATGAGGTCACTTGGGCCAATCCTAACCCCAGATCAAACCTGACCATAAATCAATTCAATCTCCAGATCAATCCAAACTCTAGGAGCCTTCTAGACTTTAGACCCTAGGATCTACTCTAGACCCTAGGACTCTTCTAGATTCCAGACCTTAGGATCAATTTAGATCTTAAATCAATCCAGACCTTAATTCAATTCAAATTCCAATCAAACCCAGATCAAATTCAAAAAAAACCCAGACCCAAATCCAATGCTAAAAGGCCAAGTCCTAAAAGCCTTTTTCAGCAAATTTTCAAACACTTCAAAATCAATCAAGTGACCTCCGATTCAGAGTCTGTCAGTTGCATATTGACGGGACATATCTCTGGAGGCAACCCTCCAAATTTGAGCCCATTCTGAGGTGTCTAACCTCAGAAACTTAAT
This sequence comes from Dendrobium huoshanense, assembly GCA_016618105.1. Classification (NCBI taxonomy): domain Eukaryota; kingdom Viridiplantae; phylum Streptophyta; class Magnoliopsida; order Asparagales; family Orchidaceae; genus Dendrobium; species Dendrobium huoshanense. Next base: position 5,263,912 of record CM028342.1, on the reverse strand, counting down.
TAAAATTCATAGGCTGTAAAACCTTCAAATATTTACAGCCTATGCCACTGGACCTGTCACCTTGAAGATTCTGACCTTAGAGCCTTCACCAAAGCCTCTAGTCACTTTCAGACCTTTAATCTTGATATGTTGAGCATTAAACTACATTTTTCTAGACCCATTTTGACCCCCAGTTGACCAGGGGTCAAAATGACCAAAGTACCCCTATGGGGCTCAAATGGTGATTTCAAACCAAATGAACTCTGAATTGAACGCAACCACCTCCAGCGAGTTTCAAATACCAAACCAAACTTGTTGGAACCTGTTCCAAGCTCTGGATCAACCTGGTTGACCAAGTCAACCTAGTTGACCTAAGAGACCCCTTAAGGGTCCAAATGGGTGTTTTGACCCAAATGACCTCTCCAGGCCATGGAATCACTTCCATTGGTTTTGAAACGTCATTTGAAACCTGTTGGACCCATTTCCAAGCCCTGGGTCAACCTGGTTGACCAAGTCAACTTAGTTGACCCAAGTGACCCCTTAAGGGTCCAAATGGGTGTTTTGACCCAAATGACCTCTCCAGGCCATGGAATCACTTCCATTGGTTTTGAAACGTCATTTGAAACCTGTTGGACCCATTTCCAAGCCCTGGGTCAACCTGGTTGACCAAGTCAACTTAGTTGACCCAAGTGACCCCTTAAGGGTCCAAATGGGTGTTTTGACCCAAATGACCTCCCCAGGCCATGGAACCACTTCCATTAGTCTTGGAATGTCATTTGAAACCTGTTGAGCCCAAGTCCAGACCCTGGGTCAACCTGGTTGACCAAGTCAACCTAGGTTGACCAAACAGGCCCTTAAGGGTCAAAACGAGCATTTTGACCGAATTGACCTACCCAGACATTGGGACCACCTCCGATGGTCTCCAAATATCATTTCAAACCTGTTGAGCCTGAACCCACCTCTTAGGTCAACCCGGTTGACCCAGTCAACCTAGTTTGACCTAGGATTTCCTTAAGGGTTTAAGTGGGTTATTCAAACCCATTTGAACAAATCAAATCCTTTAAAACTTTAAATCCATCTCAAATACCAATTCAAATATTTTCAAATCATTTTGAAGTCAAATCACCCTTACATTGACTTGATCAAACCCATTCTACTTGGTTAAATCAACTCAAACTCTCTTCCATACTCTTAAGCTTCAATCTTTAGACCTCAAACCCTCTCCAAACTTTCTCAACTAGCACTCAAGGGTTTCCCACATGCCACATCAGCTGGTTTGACAAGTTGACTGGTCAAACCAGTCAACAAGTCTTCAAAAGACCATTAAATGATTTAAATCATTTAATTAAATGCATTTTATTTAAAACCCACTTAATCCCTCTATTCCAATCCACTCCAGCAGCTTTAATCCAACTCTAGAAGCTTCTTAAGACCTATCACAGCCATTGAAATTTGATCAAAAGGCTCTCTTCACTCCACATGTTCAAGTGGGGACCAAAGGCCTTTCCATGTGGATTGTCCTTGAGCTGTCCTTGCATCCAGCTTTTCAGCCACTCCAGAGACATGTGGCAGCCATCCAAGAGCTCTCCCAACTGATCTCAGCCATCCATTTGATTAGAAGATCATTCAATAGGGAAAAACCCTAAGGAGAGCCTCCATTCAAACATCAACACTCTCTCACTCAATCTCTTGGCTCCAGAATCATTCCAGCCCCCAAAACCCTCAAAAAACCTTCTCCAAACATTTCCCTGGCTCTTCTATGCCTTCCCCTTTCAGATCTCGGCCTCCAAAGCTTCATTGGTGAAGAGAGAGGAAGGTAGAGAGAGAAAGAGGATTTTCAAGCACAACTTCAAATCCAGGCAAATCCAGCTCTTGGAGTCTTCATCAAAGTTGAAGAGGACATCTCCAGCTTTCCAACGAACCCAAGAAATCAAAAATCCATCGGCTAGATTGTAAGTTATTCAAGTTTTAAGTCTGGATTTCATTTTGAAACTGTAGCCAAAATACAATGTATGGAGCCTCCAAACTCCAGACATTGTAAGTTTAGGCTACCATCAGTCTATGTTTCAAATTTCATCAAATTTGGTTGAGTAATTTAGGAGATTTGAGCATTTAAATATTCCTATTAAAAATGAACTAGGAGATCTCGGGAGATCTGGACCGTCCGATCGTCTATTTGACGGTCCAGATCGACTCTAGACCGCGCGAGCTCTCTGGGGATCGAACGCGGGTCTCCTGGCCAAACCGCGCGGGCGACGTGGCTCGTTTTGGTCGCTCGGATCACATCCGATCTGATCAGATCGGACGGCCACGGCTTGCGCTGACGTGGTTAAGTGACCACACGGGATCACGCCACGTGTCAAGGCCGCGGCGCAGCGCCGCCGTCCAGCCAATCATTGCCAATGATTGGATTGGCGGCGCCGGCGGCCGATTTGACTCAAAATTGATTTAAAAATCAAATTAAATGCCCAGAACTTCTAAAAATCATAGTAAATCCAATTTTTCACCAAAATTAGTGTTTTAGGGCTTGTTGGAAAGCTCTTGATCTCTAGTTTTTATTGAAATCAAATTAAACATATTTTGATCACTGGTTTTTGAGAAATATGGGTTTATTTGAAATCCAATTTTCTCAATTTTCTTCCCATCCAGTGGTCAAATGATGTTAAAATTTTGGTGAAACAATTTTGGACATCTTAGGCATTACCTGTAATTTTCTTAGCTCAAGATGTCCACTGGATTGCTATGGGATGAATTTACAAAGCAATGGGTCCATTTTGGACCCAAAACTTTGAAAATTCATAACTCTCCAAATTGGTAGAATTAGGATTCCTAATTTCTGTGGTATGTTTGTATATGTCCAAGGGTTAGATGAACAGAGATTTAGACCCAATTGAACTCTAGTGCCACCTAGGGACAATAATCAAGGACAAGGTCAAGATAACTTAGAAAAATCCTAGGAAATTCTATACACACCCAATAGGGGTGAAACTTGAGAACATTAAACTTAGTGACATTTTACACCTTAGGTTCAAATTTCACTCAATTTGGAGCTCATTAAGTTAAAAAGTTAAACATGTCAAGATTAACCCTTAATTAAGGCCTCAAAACTTCTAAAAATGTAATAAATACATTTTGAATCCAGAAAATATGTGTAACCCCTCTATCTGACCAGAATTCAATCCTTAACTCATGAAAATTAAGATCCCTTTGAATTGACAGCAATTTGAACCTTAATCTAATTTTAAGTGAAAATCAATATTTAATTCATTTAATTAATTAAAAAATATTAAAAATTCCAAAAATGTTCCAAACACTTGGGAATCTCTCCTTAGGTCATTCCTGACCTTTGGAGCTGATTTCAAGGAGTGGGGACCTCATTTGGGGCAAAATCACAAAAAGGCCCCTCTAATTAAGTAATTTTCAAAAATTCATTAAATACCTTAAACTTCAAACCTTCATAACTAATTCAAGAAAAATCAAAATTGAACAAACTCACTTGCATTCAACTCCTAATAAGCTCTAATATTTATTAAAAATATTAAACTCCAGAAATTTTCAATGTTTTAAGAAGTCAACAAACCGGTCAAATCTAGTTCAAATCTAGTTCAAAACTTCAAACCTCCGTAATAAAATGTAGAAAAATCCGATTTCAACGTACTTACCTTCTAACTGATCGTAGTAAGGTCTAGTATTTTAATAAAATACAAACATTCCAGAATTTGAACTTAATCAAAAAGTCAATTTTCAACCCTTAATTAAATGATTAAAATATTCAAAAATTCATAAAATTCAAAATTATTCTAAAATTCCAGAAAATGTTAACTTAATGTTTAAAACATTCAACAAACCTTTTAAAACACAACAACCATCCTAAAGATGAAGTTTATTGGCTGGACTACTCCGGGCTGCGGGGCTAAGTGTCCTAAGGAGGCTGGTTCCTCGAGCCTGGTGGCACAACGCCACGAATGGATTATAAGGGGTGTTAAACCTTAAAATAGATTAATCATTAATTATTTAACCTTTTAAAACCTCTAATTCAACTACATTAATTTGGTTTATCGGCTGGACTACTCCGGGCTGCGGGGCTAAGTGTCCTAAGGAGGCTGGTTCCTCGAGCCTGGTGGCACAACGCCACGAATCGATTAATGGCAAATTCAAATGAATCAAACTTTAAAATCAGCAACCAAACACTTTTAATTAAAATTCATTAACTTTCAAATTTTAATCAAATCAAATCACTTAATTATATCGGGTACCACTGGGTAACCCAGGCCTACGAGGCTATTAACTTAGCCCCAAGGAAGGTGAAATAAACTTCACGGCCTCGGTGTGAAACAAAGGTGGTATTCAACAAATAATTAATAATCAATTTTAAAATTAACTTCAAGCCATTAATACTTAAACTCAAATTTAAACCCCTTAAGCCTTTCAACCAACCAGAACCTTAATCAACTTCAATCTAATGATCCTATTTAGGATATATCCAAACCACACGACCTACCTCACACACTATAGATGGTTTGCTAGGAGCACCACTCTAGTTTTAGGCTAGGCCGGTGTTTACTTTTTGCAGCTGTGTGCCGGGTTTTCGAGTTTTCACTGCATGCTGTTTGCTAGTTTAGAATTGATTGATTGTTTATTTATTTACTGCAATTTATTGAGCATTTTAAATTTCAAATATATTAATTGCTTGAGATTCATATATTAACTGCTTGAGATCAAATATTAACTGCTTGGGACTGTATATATAAATGTTGATTATTAGGATAACCCTGCAGGATCGAGTCTAGATTTTTCAATTTTGATTAATGTAAATTTGATTTGATTTGTGTTGTAATTTCAAGTGATTTGAGATGGGGTAACATCCAATTTGGAATCCAAAGAGGAAGGGACATCCCTCAGGGGAGAGTCCCTCTCCATTTGGAGATCCAAATTAGGATAATTTTGAAATATCCAAAGAGGAAAGATAACACCCCGTTCAAGGGGGAGTTTCTTTTCATTTGGATATCCGGACCCGACGATCCAAGAAGCAGCAGAAGGATGAAGGAGTGGATAACGAGAAGACCCATTCTCAAAGTCACTTGAGTCTTAGGACTAGAAATCCGGGTTGTAGTCAGTGGTGCCCGGCCACTTTAATTTTCTGCAAAATTCTGTGATGTAATAATAAGGGGCACTTGCCTACGGACATTCAATTTGATATATTTAATTTGATTGATTTATTTAATTGTTTGTGCAGTAGAACTACCTATTTTTCTAGTCTTTTTACCTGCATGTCGATTTTGATTTGACCTGGAATCCGATTGTAGGCTCTTAAGGACTTAATAAAATTTTTCTACTTAAATCAAATTAAAAACTTTAAGCTCACATAGAAACTCTAACGTTTTAAGAAATAATCCCGGGACCGCCGGGAGTCCTCATTTCATAGCATTCATTCAAATTCAAACTTTTAATTGAGTCGATCAGCATGCATCATATTAGCAACTAATTAAAAATTTTTAAATCTTTAATTACATTAGCTTAGACATCAAACCCAACATAAGTCTAAGGGACCATTTAGGATCTGCTCTAGATGTCGGTCCCGTTCTCAAATACCTTTCTTAAATAACGTCCCGATCACTCTACATAAAAAGACCGGACTCATATTTTAAAATCGTTTAGGTGGTTTAGCTGGCTCCCCAATCCAGGCCGGGGTAAGACCAGACTCGCATTGCATTAGCTAGGTTCGGGGCACTTTTAAGTGTCCAATTTAGACTTAGGTTCTGAGGCAAGCTCGGGCTATAAGACCTCACCCTCCGGGAATTGAATCTCGATTTTCTAATAAAATTGACCATTTAAAATTAAATATCTCATTCAATCTAATTTAAGCCCAACACTTAGGATAGGTTGAGGTGTTTCTGAAGTAATTCAGAATCTCAAAACACCTCCTACACTTCTTCTTTTGACTCCAGAAATAAGTGCTCAACATTGAACCAATACCATTTGAATTTCCTACCCTTTTCTTCCTTTGATGTCTAACTTTGAAAATTCTTAAATAAAATTTATACCGCTATTTTAATCGAGAGTTTTCGTAGGAAATTTCGATTTCCTACGATGTAATTAACTACGAGGGCTTGCGCTCGTAGGAGATTTAGTAACCCAGAATTGATTTTCAAAATTAACTTTTTCAAAACCCTTAATTAATTATCTTTGGGGAAATTTAAAACTTTGAAATTCGAACCCATTAGGGAACGATATGTTCGTCTTTCGAGGCGATATATTGTTCATAATAGACTGTTTAATTTCAAAATTCCAAAATTAAATATTTCTCAAAGATAATTAAATATTTTTCAAAATCTATATATACTTAAATAAAAATATTTTTTTAATCAAAACAAAAAATGGCGACTCCGCTGGGGATAATCTCACTCTCCATCTTTAATAGCGGTATAAATTTTATTGCATCGGTAGTTTTGACTATCTTTCTCTCCGTTGGTCCCTCTACCCATTTCTTCCTTGGGTGAGTGTGGCCAACTCAATTAAGACATGTTAATAGAGAGGTGAGTGTAGGAAACCTCCCTTTAAGTCGGGCTTTGACATTTTGCCTCCAACTTGATTGGTAGAGCGAAAGAGTCAAGCCTAAATTCTTTTGTATATGTTGCAAACTCGCATGCGAATAAATATATAGCATGCTAAGTTTCACAATTTATAGAAAATACTTCAATTTCAAAATCTAATCTTAATCCTTTAAGCAAAATTCAATCTCTTTCAAAACCTTTCAAATCAATTTTAATCGTCGTTGTCATGTGTCTTCTATGACATTCTATTGTAGTTGAACACATACAACACAAACCAAAATTTTCAATCAATTCTGGGCTTTAACATTTTACCCCCAAATCACTTGGTGGGATGAAAGAGTTGAGCCTAGTTCCTTGGATCTTCAGGTTACTTTTGTAGACCTGCACATTCGAATAAAAACCAATGTGTTGAGTTTCAAAGTTTGAAGAAGATCTGTTCAATTCCAACCTCAAATTCAAATTCAGTCTTGAGTCCAAATTCAATTTCAACATTAAACTCAAGTTTAACTTCAACCTTGAAATCAACTATAATCTTGATTTTAAAGTCAAAATCTAGGCTTTGATATTTTATCCTAAGTCGATTGGTGAAATGAAGGAGTCAAGCCTGACTTTTGGATTTTCCATATTAATTTTGTGAACCTACGTGACTGAGTGAAACTCAGTGTGTTGAGTTACAAAATTTGAAGAATATCCACTCGACTTTAATTTCAAATTCAATTTTAAGCCAAATTCAATATCAACCTTAAAATCAAGTTTGATTTCAACTTTGAATTCAACCTCAAATTTGATTACAAATTCAAATTTGAACTTTGACATTTTGCCCCAAATCAATTGGTGTAGCAAAAGAGTCAGGTTCAACTCTTAACTTCAATTCGTCAATTTTATGAACCACCGTTTTCAGTGTAAAGTGAATACGATTGAGTTATAAAATTTTGAGTAAAATCAATCAAACTTAAAATTCAAATTCAAATTCAAATCACTGATTAAAATCACTTTCTTAATTCCAGGAAATCGAACACTCAAATGGCTGGGAAACTCGTCTTCTCACTGAATAAAAATGTGTCTGTAGAAGAAATTCTTAATGGCAATTTAATTCAGTACGAGATGGAATTTCAGAACCTCAAGATTTCAGTTAATGGGGAAACACTAATTGATCTGTCTTCCGCGATACTAGGAAAGTCTCCTTTAGTTGAGATTACTTTAGGGTCAAGAGTTGACTCCCCCATCTCTAAGATGGAGGTCGTTGTCGCCCCTGTACCCACTATATTCTCTACTCCGGAGGATCAAAATCAGAAGTCAATAATGACAAAAGAGCTACCATCTCAGTCTGAGATCGGGTCAAATTCTAGCACCCCCGTCGTCGGTAGGAACAAGATGAAGAATTACCTTCGAAGAGCCAGGAAAAGGAATCTTAAGGCTAGAAAGACTGTTGAATTGGAAGCCTTAGAGAAGATCGACTTCGAGGCCAATCGAGAGTTCGTTGCTCCTTCTACGTACCCTCTCCTTGCACAAAGGAGGGAGGTTGTAGATACGAGAGTGCGATCTTCAATACACCTGCTTGACTACTACACAGAAAGACTCGAACAAGAGAGAATTGAGCGATCACCAGCAATAGGCCATAGGCCCCCAGCTGAGGGTTATGATCCGTCCACTCTACTAGAAGATGTTAAGGCGCGTTACTACACGTGTCCCACTACATCATCTGAAGAGGAGGAGGAGTAGAAACTACTCGGGGTGCCACTCTCTTAACTACTAGTCTAGTAGTAATGAGAGGGAGAAATAATCTAAGATTGTGTCAGATAGTGATACCGTCAAAATTTAACTTTTAGCGGGGTCCTATCGCGATAAATCTTTTGATTGTAATGATGCCGCGTTGTCTAGGGATAGTGCAGACCCTTTAATAGTCTCTCCCTTCAAAGAGATTGTAGGAATTCAATTCCAAGTTGACTAGGGTCTTGCCACCTAGACTTGTAACCATTAAGGAAAAAGCTTTCAATTTCTCAAGTGTACTAGATCCGGATTTTCAAGATTAATGGATTCTTCTTTTTAATGAAAATTAACCTCTATCTTGAGTCTTAAGTAGGGGAGAGTTGTAGTTGACTCCATCAAATGTTTGAATACCCCTCCTCCCACCGCTCTCGTGGGTTGAATTAACTTTTGAATAAAATCTATTTCAAGATCAAGTTGACCTTGGAAATGAAAATTTTATCAAGCTTCTAGCAATCTTTATCTTCATAGGCGATTCTCGCATGTCTAAAATCTATTCAATGATTTTCAAAAGTCAAGTTGATACTCTTTTTCAAAAGATTGAGTGTGCTTTGAGGATTATTCTTCCTTGGTATAAGAAGACCGG
>CM028342.1:5158727-5254526 GCA_016618105.1 Dendrobium huoshanense | reverse complement strand
GCTATTTTAGATGTTTTTAGGTAGCTCTGTTGTTCTGGTTTTTCTATTGAGTTAAGAATTTGGAAGATCAGTTCAGTAACCTAATCCAAAGCCAGATCCTGGATATAGAAGTCTCTCGTCGCGATCCGGCTCGGGCGGGATCCGTCCCCGTCGGGTCGGGTCGTGACAGTTATTCCCACCATTGCTCAATGCTAATAATAGATCAAGATGTTTTATAAGTGTAAATTGTATACTATTTTAATTATATATATTAAACTCAATAAAAATATTTTATTTTAGTGTATTTGATAAGATTTGTGCAGGAAAAGCAAAAACTACGAAGCGTTAGACAGCGCCGATAATGATAACGCCGCAATGCCATATTGATCAACGTTGAAGCGCATATTTCAATGCGGCGGCAATGACCTTCTCGATTTGCAAGCATCTCGGCATCACAAATGTAAGTTTCGCAATGCATCATAGTACCGCTACACCCAAAATCAACACCGCAACATTGGGTATCTTGAAAAATTCATGCAGGAGCACCAACCATTCTAACACCGTGGAGCCGGAATGTCGTTCTAAGTGTCGCAACGCTCATATTTTAGGATGTCGTGGTGGAACTTCTATAACTCCCAAGAGCCGCCCCGACTTGACCAAAAGACAAATCAATTCGGGCTATAATTGTGCTACGTCACTCAGCACTGCAACGGAGCCAACATTGTAGTGTCGAGACACTAGTTCATTTTTCATCACCGTAGTGCCACACTCTCCAATGCAATGACACTTGACTCTAATCCTATACTTACCATAAATAGTGTCCAGTTCTGCTATTTGTAGAGTTCAACCCCTTAGTGAAATTTTAATACTTTTCAGTGTATTTCTTCACTGTCCCTTTAGAGTAAAGTCCAAGGAAGGCTATAGAAGTGCAAGATATAATCTTTTAGAGAGTTTTAACTTGTATTTATATAAGCAACTCTATAAGTTGAGAAAGGAGTATAGAGAAGATACTTTGATACGTCCTAGTGATAAATTTCTTACAACTTTTTTTGCACTTTGTTCTTCTATGAATAAATGAATATGAGTTTACATGTTATTTCTTCCATGTCTAACTATATCTCTTATTTGAGCAATTGAGCTTATGATGTAAAAAAGCATATTAAATACTAATGTAGATTTGTGTTATTTAATGAAAGTAATGATATTTTGAATATATCATGTTCTTCGTTTAATGGATACAATGGACATGTGTGTAGTTAAAATCTAAGTTGATGTATAAATTCGATGGAGGAATGCAAGAATAATTAGGAATATTAAAATAGAACATTGACATGCATGAATATAGGATATTTGAATATTCAAGATTCTATAGAGATAATAAAATTATATAAATACTAACAATCTTTCTTTTCACCCTTACAAGCTCGATAGAGATCTAGAAAAGCGCATGATATAATCCAAATATACAATTAGGAGTTTCATTAAGAAAAATATGAAATTTACATGCATTAGTCAAAAACACATTATTATAATAGTATCAACCTTTTTTTTTTTTTTTGTAATTTTCATTTTGTTGCAAGAATTCAAAAAAAAAAAACTCATTTTTTATTTCAATAAGATAAATTAATGCAATTAGAGTAAGCGGTAGCAATTTTGTTGCAATTTAGGAGGTCACTTCCTCATGAGTTCAACACTTTACTCTATCATTTTATTACTTGATCCAGTATGTATGCTTGCGTAAATCAGAGAGCTATTATAAATTTTATATCAAAGAAAATCTAAATATATTTCAAATTTAGTGAGTTTTACATTAGCTCATCATTAACCTATCACATTATATGCCCACATCAATGTCCACAATCTCAACTACTAAACATCATACATAGATTATTATTGGTGTTAATTGTCACACTATTAGACACTAACTTTGGATATTCATCAGCCATCAATGTCTATTATTCGTTAGCCACTAACATTTGCATCATGTATTCTAATTATCTAATATATCATCCTATAAGAATAACTAATTTAGATTGCTCGGTGTTACTCAATCTTTGATATTCCTCATAAGTGGTCACTTGACTTACACCAAACAATAAAATCTAATATTTGTTTCTTATTAACCATAACATCCAATGCAAGCCTTCAAAGTTCTTCAATATCCCCTCTAATAATAAGATATATCAATCACTCGATATCATAAGACTAGTGAGTGACATTAGATGTTAGTCGGCTATTGATGTTTGATGTGGTCCTTCTATATTGTTTAATATTTTTTCTCTTGTAAGGAGAAAGGCTGATTCAGACCACTCAAAGTTGCTCAATCTTTGATTTTCCTCATCAATTTTCGCTTGACGCGTATCAAATAATGACATTCAACTTCCATTGATGTTTGACATAAGCTTAGCCAGTTGTCCAATCAATCTCTCTTCTTATAAGAAGAATAAACAGTTTGACCACCTAAGGTTGCCTGACTTTAATAGTTCTCATTGACAATTATCCATCATATGTCAAAGTGTGACCACTAATGTTCAATGGAAGCTTTCGTTGTCATATTGTCTTCATGATTTACAGAGTTGATTGAGTTATACAACTTAATGTTGCCCAACCTACATCATTCCTCATCAATCATTGCCTGAACACATACCAAAGAGTAACATCGATTGTTCACTACAAGCGTTCCCAATCATATGATTTTTCTTCTTATATAGAGAATCAACGTCGCACAACTCAAAATCAATAGACCTTTTAAATCCACTTATTGATTCTTGACTAACAAATATCAACATGTGGCATTCTTTAGCCACCATATTTGGAATGGTATATGCTGAAGTGTTAATTATAAATTTGACGCATATTTTTACTTCATATAATTGTTTAATGCAATTTTATAGCAAATAAAAAAAAATAAGGGTTATAATTTGTATATATTTTTATATCCATTATCTAAATCATTATATTTTGAATCCTTAAGCCACATCAAAATATTATTAATTTTAATTTATATAAAATAAAATATTTATTAAATTATTTTATATGAGTGATAAGATTATAATATTAAAAATTTAGTTATTAGATATATAAATAGCAAAAAATAAAATGATATGTGTATGTAAATTCCCCTATAAAAATATATAAAAATTAATGGGAAATTTACATACCACTTTATTTCATGCTATTTTCATATATAATATAAAAAATATTAATATTACATGTCTACCACTCATATACAACTTTAATATCAAATATACCACTTCTATAATTCATTTTCTACCGTTCATACTATCCTATAAACTTTAATATTTCATTTCATGCACCTAAATTTGTTCTATGGGTGGTAGTCATATAATATTAATGTTTTAGATGATAGATATGTAAATATCATAAAATAAAGTGGTATGTATGTAAAACCCCCAAAATTAATATATACAAATTTAAAATTTTCATTCTAATAGCATGTCGCTAACAAAGAACCCGCGCTTACACCGCAGCCCGCTTGCTCCATTTTTCTAGATCTGGAGCTAGATCACCGATTTCTCTGGTGTCTCCATTCCCTTCTACGAAACTCTGTCGGAGGTTATTTCTTCCCCTCTCTCTCAATTCATTATTCTTTATTCTTTCCTATTAGCATTCTGTTCTTCGTCCATCTCCATTTTATGTAATGGGTCTATAATGGTCGAGGGCAGAAATTTTGTGTTTTTCCGTTGGATATTGACAAATTGTGGTTAGTAAGTACCTGTAATTTTTCTCAATTAGACTCACATTTCCTGAAATGCTAATGGAATTGTATATCGTCTAAAATATGCAAAAATAGTTTCAGATTCCGATATTGTTCAATTTGTTCAACTTCCTGTTGTCGTCTATTGTGCGCTTCTTGCGCGGTTGAATATTTCAAGAATTTTGAGGCCGCAAGTGGAAGATAATGCAGTTAGAGCTTGTTTGCTTAATTTTTTTTTAATTTTTTATTTAGTAATGGGGTAGTTTGATTGGGAATAAACAAGTCAACCACACATTACAAATCACAAATCACATAGGAAATAAGAGCTAATATAGAACTCAATCATAGATGGGAAGAACTTCTTCGTATTCAGAAATTATTCGGCATAACATAGAAGGTATCCCCTCCTTTTTATATTATTATTTACAGTACAAAAGAGTCAAATCCCCTTCTCAGCCTAATGAGAGATTATTAATAGGACGATCTGGGTGAGCAGATCAGTCAGGAGGAGAATGACAGGCCGTGGACTGCTACCTCTATACTGCATCTTCATTGAAGCATCCATGTTTCAACCAAATAGTAGCTTGATTTGCTTTTTTAGTTGAAATATTCAAAATATTTTCTTAGAGAGACTTTGGAAAAGTGTATTTAGTATTCTTCACATCATCAATCTTTTCATCAATTGAGGAGTTACATACAACCAAGCAATCATCATTGACAGATTGAACCAAGATATAGAATTAGGTTAACACGGTTGGTATGAAGCCCTAGACCAATGTTGAGTGGCTTTAAGTCGACATTCAAGCTCTATCTTATTGACCAATTCAAGTGGGTTTAAAGGATTTTACGACTTATTCATTTATTAACTGTACATGCTCAACCTTTTAATGGCTTCATAAGTGTATGAAGCCCTAGACGAATATTGGGGCCTACAATATTGGGCCTTTTAATTCTCCAACATCCAGAAGAATTTTTCTTGTTCTCATGCCCTATTTAAGTTTGAAATGGGATTTTCACAAATCATGGCAAAAAAATCATATTTCAATTTTGATAACAATTTGGTTGTTTTTTCATAGAAAATATCAAATGCGCGATGTTAAAATATTTCATATTAAGCATTGATAATAAGACAATTTAGTATAGTCAATAAACTAATAAGATTACATTACAATTTTAATAGAATATATAATAAAATTCAAAACATATTTGATATAGGTTTAGTGATCCCTTGGATTTATCTTAATTAGTTAATGTGATATGTTTATCATCACATATTTTATATTTTCCTTCAGCAATTGATTAAATTGTTATCAAATAGAAAGCTTCATGAATTTCCTATCATTTTCTAATTTAGTGAAGAAATGGTTAAGTAGATTAAAGTCGAATGACTTTTGCATTACTGCACTGCACATCCACACCCCCATACACAAACTTAATCAAGAATTTCAAAATAATTTTTTAGAATATTAAATTTGACTCAAATCAGCTACAAAGTTCACTAAAAATCAATCATTTATTACTCGAACCTACTTTGGCTCATGTTGAAATCGAAATCATCAATTTCAAGTTGAGGTTAACTCATTCGAACTATACTCAACATCACTTTTAACCATGAGGTGTCCATTTCTCTTTATGTAGTTGATAAAAACCTTGATTCTCAAAGTGATCAAAGGATTATACTTCCAAACATTTTAATAATAAGTCAATGAACAATAAAGAGTGTGATGCTCTGGGAATAGCTTATCATTGGATTTTTCACTTTTTAAGATTTGGTAGGCTATTTTGTCCTTGCGCACTAAGGCTAAGAATACTGATCTAAGTAGCTATATAACCTCAAAAGCCTTGCACATCTCAAAAATCAATCACGATCTACATGTAGTGAGTATTTGAGCTCTAAATGTCACAATCACATACATCAACTCTTCAACTACACTCATGAAACCTCTTGAGAGCATCCTTAAGGAGGTCTCAGGAAGTGTCTCGGCTCAGGGATCTAGGGGTCTTCTCGAATAGTCTCTTAGCCTCATTCTTGGTCATATTCTTGGGAAATCCTTTGGCTTAGTCAATCAAAGGGACCTCCCAAGAATGTCAAGCGTAAGGTTGCCTTGGTACCCACGATATCTTGGCATTAACTTCTAGGCCATAATGCACTCTTTTATACCGACTCACTCTTTGCTATTTATTATTTGTACTGATGGAATTGAAGCACAATTTCTACATTGCTGCTTTTTTAGCACCATTAGGATCATTCTCCCTACTATCGTTACCTCGTTAGTACTATTTACCCCTGCAATTTTCCTTCTAATGATATTGACAATTTCTGAGGCACAAAGATGTACATCTCATAAGAACATGAACTCATAATCAATTTATAGCTCAAGTAATATTGTCATATGGTGGACACGCCTAGAGGTTAAAAGAGTTAAGTTTGAGACACGACAAACTCGAGCTTGGCTCGTTGCTTAAAAAGTGGCTTGAACTCGACCTCGAGCTCAAGTTGAGCCCATGGAATGAGCTCCATCTTGGCTTTTCCATTTCCCATGCTCATGAGCTCAACTCAAGAGGAAGTTGGGGTGGGAACTCATTGGAGAAGCATCGACGAAGGAAATTGCAATGCGATCTTGCTACAGAAGGATCAGTAAGCCTAGCAGAGGAATTCTTTGCAGGATCTTGCTGGAGAAGGCATCAACCAGAATGGCGAGGGAAGTCGCTGCAGGATCTCATAGGAGAATGCATTGACAATATTGGCGGTTGGACTCTGCAGAAGAAGAGGAAGTTGCAGTGGCAACACGTTGGAGAAGGAATGATGTGGACAATATTGTGTTACACTTTGGAGACAAAAACAACAAATGACAATGGAAAAACCGCAAAAATACTAGCAATAATGGATGTTTTTGGATTTGAAATTTATATTGAAAGTAAGATACAGGTGATCTATAATTTGAGAGATATATCGGCTCTCCCAAACAACCTTGATGCCGCTAGGAAGCCCTCAAAGAAAAAAGCTACAACAAACTCCAATTATCTCCTGCCCTAACCCTAAACACATTTTCTCTTAAAAATCCCTATTACATAATAATCATAATTAAAACATTTCAAGACAACATAAACATAATTTAGGAAACTTTCATAAACAATTAAACATGATTTAGGAAACATTACTAAATAATTAAACATGATTTAGGAAACCTTCATAAACAATTAAATATAATTTAGGAAATCTTCCTAAACGATTAAAAATGATTAAGGAAACCTTCCTAAATAATTAAACATAATTTAGGAACCCTAGGAACAATATTTAAAGCATACAATGTTCATAACTAAAATCCTCAAAATAGCCCCTTACTTTTCCCTCCTAGCGGCCCCCTTCTCCTCATTCAAATTTGGCCTTGGGCCCACCTGAAAGGGGGCGGGATTCCCCCCAGTTTTTCTGGCTTCTACACTTGGCATGGACCTTGGCTAGCCCAGGGTGGACTGGAACTTCTATGACCTATCCAGGAGGGATCGGCCTATCATATTATTTGAAGAAGAAGAGGAGTTTCATGATGCTTGAGGAAAGAATTGAGAATAACATCACAGTCCCATCACTTTTTTTCTCAAAAAAGAAAAAAAGAAAAAAGAAATGTACAATTTAAAGAACTAAATTAATGAATAGTTGTATAGCTTTTTACTATTGCTTTGAATGCAACCCCATCTCTTCTATTGGAAATAACTCCATCTCTTTTCCTTTCTTTTGTGTTAAGTGACTCTTCACTAGCAATGTTTCTTTTGCGGAGAAACCCTAAATATATCTTAATTGATCCAACTCACAATCCAATAAGTTGAGTCTCTTCAAGCTTGAACTTGAGCTTGAGGCTCGATAAGTTTGGCTCATGACCTCGTTGGTGAGTCGAATTCGAGCTGGCTTTTCTCACTCACACTCCCAGGCATGTCTCAAGGAATAATGAATTCCATACAAAGTCCTATAAGAAAGGAAAAGACACAAAAGTCTAGGAGGTTGGCAAATTGACTGATTAGCTAAGAGATTGATTGCACGATTCCTCTAGAGTCTTCAACAAGGTTGGGAAACATTTGACTTGGTTGACTCCTCTCGTTCTCACTCATCCTTTTGAAAATAAATTTTGTAGCTTATTTATTAGAGAATTTTCCTTCCTTGTTCCAGGTGGATTAATTTTGATTTATTCTTCTATCTTCGCTTGTTGCGACTTCCTCGATCAAACCCCATTCTCTGTAATAGGTTCAAAAGCTCTATAAATCATTTCAATCGATCGCATGATGGACTTAGGTGACATCATCAAACAACTCTAAAAATTCTTGGTGTCCTCTCTTTTTTAGCATTTCTCATTGATTGTGATGGGGACATCAGATTTCGACACGTGTACCATCGCAGGAGACGCCGATCGACGGCCATGATTCAGAGTCTTTATTTTTTATGTTTTATTTTATTCATGTCATTTATATTTCATGCTTTTCATTTTGTACCCCTATGAGGGAATTAGTGCTTGTTGTAGCCCAAGGGCAATGTCGTCTTTATGTTTTTCATTTCCGGATAGCCTATATAAAGGCTTTGTCATTGTATTTTATGATTATTGATTGAATGAAAAATTTTCTACTATTGGTTTTCTTTGTGAGTTCAAGATCTCTTGGTGAGTTCTTCACATGAGATCTTTTTGTGAGTTCTCTTAGGAATTACATCCATAGCTCTTCCTCATCCACAAATACTACAATCCATACCAACGGATTGGAAGAAGCCGCCCCTCCACGTTTGCCGTCTCTTTAGGGATCATCACCCGTCGGCCACCTTAATCCCACCGGCCGGCCACCTTGTCGCCGGTTCCTCCCACCTTCCTCCCTCTCCGCCACCTCCCCACATCTACCTCTCCACCCCTCATTGAAATTTGAATTCCAAATTTCAATTTCTTTCCAAATTTGAAAATTATATTTTAGGAAAGTTTTTGAATTTTGAAACCAATTTCACATCAAATGAAATTGGATTCATGAGAAAAGATTTTCCTAGTCATCATCCTCATTTGGAAACCCCTCTCCCTCTCTCCCCAATTCCCTCTCTCTCTAGCAATGCCGCCGGCCCCCTCTCTTGGTCCCCATTAATTGAGCACTTAATTCCCTCATGTGATTTGAAATCCCAAATTAAGTGCAAACAATTTTCCCTCCAATTTTATTAAAACTGAAAATAATTTCAGTTTTAAAACTCCTCCTCCCCTCTCTCCCTACCGCCGGCTCCCCATTGGCCTCACCCTAATTATTTTCCAATTAATGCTTTAATTGCATTTAATTGGAATTTCAAATCTCATTACTTTTCCCTCCGAAATCCCTAAAACTGAAATCAATTTCAGTTTTCTAAAACCTTACTTCTCCCCTCACCCTAATTCCACCGCCGGCCTCCCCTCCTCTCTACAACCCGCCGACCACCTCTCTTCCCCTTTGGAGAATTCTTCGTGGCCACCACCCATCGTCAACTCCATGTCATATGGAGGATCTCGAGCTAGAATGGGGGCTTGTGTCTGATGCCCAAGTTAATCTCGACGTACTACGATCGCCATTCTTCGACGCGAGATTTGAATCCGACGAAGACACCGTGGGAGATTACTTGGATCGGATCCTCCCGACCCTCATCCAAGTTATTGATAGACAACATCCAGACTACGAGTGGACCATCGACGACCGACCTTCCACACCACCTCCACATCCGGTGCCTTCCTCTCCTTCCCTACAGATCTCCGGCATCGTCGTTCTCGGAGTGGTCTCATCTCTTGTGTGGTTCTTCTTCTCCCAACAACCCTAGAAGTAGATAATTGAGCGTAGCCTCAAGGTGAGACAATCGCTATGTTAACCGTTGGATTCTCGTTGGCTTTTCATTTGCACTACTACTTATTGCCGTTGTTATTTTATAGATCTTGCTAATTTAGCGGTATTACTTGCCTAGATTTGGTTAAATTTTGAGATCTTTCTTGGAGTTTCAATTAAGCAAACCATTAAGATTGAACTTTCATTACTTTAACAAACTTTTATTAATTTTCTGAGATTCAAATTTCTGGTTTCACATCAGATTGATTCCTCTCTAGCTCCCTGTCTAGTATATTGCGTACTCTCTCTCTCTCTCTCTCTCTCTCTCTCTCTCTCTCTCTCTTTCTCTCTCTCTCTCTCTCTCTCTCTCTCTCTCTCTCTCTATATATATATATATATATATATATATATATATATATATATATATATATATATATATATATATTATCCTTTGACGCATGTACTCCTCATCGCCATCTCGGCCTGATAAGTTTTCATCATCAACAAGCGACTTGATGAATATGGTTATTTACAAATTAGGAGCCAATGTATTTCTTTTCAAATTTAAAAAAAAATTGAACTTAAAAGTTAAAACTCTTATCTGAATTTTTTAGTTGGACTTCTTGATGAAAGGAGGAAATGTGAGTCTGTCTAAGGGCTTACTTTTGAATGTTTGGATATGTTGAAGGATGACTTGAATAAGTCAAGGATTTCAATGTCTCCAAGTCGTCAATCATGAACCTTCAATGGTTGAGAAGCACAAGGTCATGCCCACTACAATTGGATTTTAGCCCAACTATACCTTTGATGCAAGGCATTTGTTTGCATACTTGCGAGGGGCTTGTACTTCACAACTTTCTATTCGTCTTGAACAACTTGTGTGGTAGGTCAGTTTGACCAGCATACTTTATCGGACTGATGTCTTATGTCGAAAGCTGAGAGATCATCAATACCAAGCTCCTTCAAGTAACAATCCTGATGAGTTTAGAATTCACTGAGGGAGTTTTATGTAAATTTCTCTAAACAATTACATAACATTTAATTACTTTTTTAATATATTTTAAGTTGTTGGTTGAATGATGACTCTTTTTTTTTCCCAATTTTAACCTGAGTTTCAAACATGTATGGACGAAACTTTTCAAGAAGAAGAGAGTTGGGAATGCCAAAACTTATAACGGAACACAAATTAAAATTAGCTTGCTGCCTTGCTATAGATTATTTGAATTTTCTAGATTAATTTACTGTAATTACTAAAAATATGTGAGTCGCATTAAATTTTTACTTTTGAATATGTTTCTTTTTAACTTTTTTTCTGATGAATATTTATCTCCATATCTTGATTTTTTGAAGCCATGGAACGAAACCTTGGAAACTGGCCAGGAATGCGGAGGCCTACTTCTGACCCTCAGTCTAATGCTTTTGGAAACGTCTTCAATGGAGCTGGAAGTGGACTTATACGTGGAGGTTTGGGTGCATATGGGGAAAGGTTCTTGGGTTCAAGCTCCGAATTCATGCAGAGCAATGTATGATGTCTTATCACTTACATCAATGGCTCTTATATGCCTTAAGCCACATAAACATTTTTGTGGTTCTTTTGGACAGATTACTCAGCATCTCTCTGATCCACAGTACTACTTCCAGGTGAATGGCCGTTACGTAAGGAACAAATTGAAGGTGATCCTATTTCCATTCTTGCACAGAGTAAGCTCAGAACCACAGTTTATACTTAGGCTTCGTTTGGGACGGCTTTCTT
Organism: Dendrobium huoshanense; assembly: GCA_016618105.1. Classification (NCBI taxonomy): domain Eukaryota; kingdom Viridiplantae; phylum Streptophyta; class Magnoliopsida; order Asparagales; family Orchidaceae; genus Dendrobium; species Dendrobium huoshanense. Next base: position 5,243,271 of record CM028342.1, on the reverse strand, counting down.
ACTATTTCTTAAAACAATTTTTTGATATAAAAATTTTAATTTTTTACTAAAAAGCTGCTTTAAGAAGTAATAGTAAAGCCATCCCAAACAAAGCCTTAGTTTCCATCCCCTTTACTCAATGCTTAACAAGTCAAGAATGTTATTTTTTGCTATTATTTCTTCCAGGGACACTGGACAAGGATAACTGAGCCGGTTGCTGGAAAGCTTTCTTACAAACCACCAATCCACGATATTAATGCTCCAGACCTGTATATTCCCTTCATGGCTTTTGGTACCTATGTCGTTCTTTCTGGTTTCTACTCGGGTGTTTTTGGAAGGTAATCTTCACATCAGTCAATTACAATCATACAAAGCATTTCCTGTTTCCACTTAAGAGTTGTCCTGGGGAATATTTAGATTGTTTTACTGGGAGTTCACTTGTTTGAATCACAGAACCAATCCTTCTATACCCGAGGTGTAATGCTTTGTACCATAATCTCATGAATCTCATTTGGAGGGACCCTCATGTGATGTGGAACATCTTTGCTAAGATTTTCCTTAGGACTAACATATCATAATTCATAAGTTGTTACTAATAGCTTCTAGTATGTTCTTATTAGCCTTATTGATGAGGACATCGTCAGCATTTTCGTCGCCGGAGATCGACGGCCACGAGCATGAGTTGTATTTTCATCATCTTATGTAGTAGTTTATTTTTACTTTATGTTTTTCCGTTTTTGCCCTTAAGGGTATTTGATAGCTATTGTAGCCCAAGGGGCATTTTAGTCTTTTATTTCTCTTTGTCATTGTGAGGCCTATTTATATGGCCCTTCTCATGTAATAGTTAGTTTTGATGAAATGAAATTTACTACTTGTTCTCTTTGTGAGTTACTCCCTCCAAGATCTCTTAGTGAGTTCGCCGGAGAAGACTAGATCTCTTTGTGAGTTCTCGTTCGCCGGAGAAGACTAGATCTCTTTGTGAGTTCTAGTTTTCGAATTATCTCATTTTGTGGAAAATCAACGTGGAGACAATCGAGGTTAGTAAATCCGTAGTCGTCGAAGCCTTGAAATCTCCATTTCTTCCTTTTCCCCTTGCTCTTGCCGCCGGTCACCCTGCCTCCATCTTCCGCCGGCCAGCTCAGTCGCCGCCGGCCACCCTCCTGCCGGCCAGCCGCCGGCCTCCAGCCGACCAGCCACCCGCCGGCCAGCAGCCGGCCACCCCTTGGACTCCCATGCCGCCGGCCCCCTCTAGCTCCCCCCTTTGAATTTTGAATTCCCCTCTCTTAATGACTTTCCTAATTAAGCCATATTAATTTGGAAAATTAATTAAGATGAGTTACACATATTTGAAATTCAAATTCAAATTCTCTCTTACTTTCATTTGAATTTGGGAGTTACTTATGATAATTAATTAAGAGGAGTTACAATTGTTTGAAAATCAAATTCCCTCCCAATTTCCTTTAAATGAGGGAGTTACATGACATAATTAAAATCTGAACTTTAAATTTCAGATTTTTATCAATTAATTGTGGTCCCCACCTATTTAATTCCAAACCTCTCTCTCTCTCCCATATGGCCGGCCACCTTTCCCTATCATTTCTCTCTCTACTTGCCACCTCATCACCACTTAAACACCTCTTTAATACACCTCCCTCTCAAATTTAATTTCAGTTTTCTCCAGGATTTTAATTTCAGATTTCAAAATCTGAAATTTGAAATCAATTCCTCTCTTCCCCCCTTGAGAAAGAATTGGAATTCCCTCACCACCACACCGGCCACCCTTCTCCTCGTCCTTAGCCGGCCCCTACTGCTTGCTGCCCTCCATTTTGGGCAGTTGCTGCTTGCTGGTCTGTGATCCCAGCAAGGTTAATTTGCTGCCAAGCAATTCCCAAGAATGCGAGAGATTGTCTACAGCCTCTGTTAATGCCTAGCTGCTGTCCGAGCTTGCTAGAAGTCAGACACACTGCTGCCAATCAGATTTCTGCACTCCCATGCAGGCAGGCCAGCCACTAAATTCATCCCATCACCGTCTAGACCTTCCATGGTTGCTGTTTAGAGCTTCGAGCACTTGAAACCTGCTGTTCGGGCAACCTGGGACGTATAATCGCTGTCCAAGAATTGCAAGCTTCAGCTACCTATCTAAGAACGACGATCTAAGGGTCTTTCTTCCTCGGAGTGACCTCGGTTCTAATGTGGAGACGCTTCTTCCGCTAAAGCCTAGATTAGTTGAGCGTATGGGTTCCAAAGGTGAAAGTTCTCTTTATTAATTCGTGGATTCTTGTTTATTGTCGTAGCGTACAATTATTCTTTGCATTTTCTTGAATTGATTGGTTAATCGAATGTCGCTCTTCGTTGCCTAAGCGAGTTAAAACTAAGAATTCTTAAGTTCACTCTTTTATTACAAATGATAATTTTAATTTGGATTACTTTGTTCAAATTGCTCTCTATAATTTCCTAAAGTAACTCCATCGCATGTTCGTTTCACATCACTTATAAATATGTAAGTTTTGTAGTAGGAACGGAGCATTTGATGAAATATTATTCTCTTTGAAGCTTTTGAAACTTGGTGTTTGTCTTTGTTCTCCAGATTGAGATTTTCTTCTTGTTAGTCTGATTCTTCCAACGATCCACTGCATCATCATGCATCTATTATTCCCACTTCATGTTATCTACCTCCTTTTGAGGTCCTCCTTTATGATGCAGATTCACTCCAAAAGCACTGAGCTTGCAGTTTACCAAGGGATTGTTTGGTTGGCTTTTCGAGGTCCTCATCCTGAAAGGAATTCTGTATTCCATGGGTAGCGGAGAGGCGCCGTTGCTCGACATCGTTGCGTATGGCGGCTACGCCTTCGCGGCATTGTCGCTAGCCATTATGGCCAGGTTATTCTGGAGCTTTTCATACTACTTTATGCTGCCTTGGATTTGCATTTGCACAGGTGTGTTTCTCTTGAAGACAATGAAGAGGGTTCTGCTGGGTGGTGCTAGGGGTTATGAAAAACACTCAAGCAGACAGCATTATCTTCTTCTCTTAATGGTTGCATTCCAGTTTCCGCTTCTATTTTGGCTTGGTACTGTCACTGCATAACTTGGTCGCTTTCCTAACTCTTACCTTTGATGTTTTAGCTGGTCTATTAATAGTTTTGTAAAATTTGGTCCATGAGATTTTACCTGTTTCTGATGTGCTACACTGCTTGTTCTTCATTGGTATGGCAATGTAATCCAATTATTATTTTATTTTTTCTTGTTCTTACTTGTCAGTCATGTTTCCAATATGATGATTGCTAATGGGAGCTTGGTTCCCTGATTTTTTTGTTTTTATCATGGATTGCTTGTAAATGCCTTGTTTTGGTTTATGCTCTTGATCCAGTGAAAGGCAGTTGGAATGTTGTATAAGAGGTAAAGCAATAAAGTGGATTGGAATGTCAAAGCATTGCCAATGATTTTGGTATCTTCCCTAAAAGTGTAAAAATAGTAGTGGCTCAACAATATTAGGCATAGAATGGAGAAATTATTTTGTGCGGATGTCGGACGCAGCTCTATGTACGGATGTCGCGGTACTTAGTTGTAGTACTGAGCCGTGGATATTTTTTTTTAATTATTTTTTAAAACAGTTTTTTAATATAAAATTTAAAATTTTGATATTAAAAAATTGCTTTAAGAAGCGGTAAGAAAACCGTCCCAAATGAAGCCTATATAATCCCAATGTGAGTGCATGTATAAGTTTAATGTAATTGTTTTAGTCTCAATGCCACTGTATGATAGGCTAATTGATAACAAGGAAATAGATCTTATGATTTCATCTTTATATGCTCTTTATGTAAGAGAAGATTGCAATATAATGAGACAAATATTATAAGTTATTACTCACTTGGCTTCTAACCTATCACTCATTGGCTTTTCGAAGTGATTTATTATAAAAATAATAAATCTCTAATTTTAATTAGAAAATGATTAGATGAAGTTAATTAGTGGTCATTGATGATATCTAGGCTTCTTTTGAGACAATTTTTAAAAGTTATTTTAAACAATTTGGTTGGCAGCGCTCACACAATCGCTAATCAAACAGAAGGTAATAGCTATCAGTCAACACTCAACAGGCTAATCACCCCCTTAATTAATCCTTATTAAGAACAAATCTCACTACTAATTAATCCCGCCTTTTAGATTCCTGCTCAGCGGGGAGAGGAGAGAGAGAGAAAGAGACCACAGAGAGAAAAGCAGGAGAGAGAGCAGGAGGGCGAGAGAAAACAACAAGAGGAGAGGACAGAGAAATGACTTCGGTAGGGGGAAGGATGCCGACATGGAAGGAGAGAGAAAACAACAAGAGGAGAGAGAGAAGGCGAAGGGCTATCGCGGCCAAGATCTTCTCCGGGTTGAGAAATCTCGGCAACTATCAGCTCCCCAAGCACTGCGACAACAACGAGGTCCTCAAAGCCCTCTGCGCGGAGGCTGGTTGGATCGTCGAGGAGGACGGCACCACTTATCGCAAGGTTCTATTTTTATTGTTTACTTCATGTGATTTCTGCAGCAGTTTCAGTTGAATTCGATATGGGTTTTACTTGTTCGTTAGAGAAGTGGTTTTTGTTCTTCAGAATTTCCCAAATTGTTTAATGTTTAACCTATTTTCTTTAGGAATGCGTTGTTTTGGAGCAGGTGTTTTTGATCTATTTTCTTCAAGTTGTGTTGTAGTGATTGGATTTGGAGATCTTGGGAGATTTAGGCGCTCTTTGGCTATAAGTAGAACTTAGTAGTCCTGTGAATCCAGATTTAGTAAATCTTGAGAGGATTGAAATCCTGCTTGGCATGATGAATGTTAAATCTTGATAAATTCGGATATACTGTTTAACTATTTATCTTAGGATTTAAGCTTTGTGAGAGTGTAGAGTTTTTAAATCTGGTAAATCTCCAGAAAGATTTAGCAAATCCTAATTTTAATCAATAATGAATCTAAACTGAGATTTAAAACAATAGTGTTTAAATAACTAAAGTTATATTCGGCAGGATTTTAGCTAAATCTTCTTAAATCTTCCATAAAATGGGATACCAAGTAACTCCTTTTTGCATTTTCATTAACTTTTTTTTTGGGGCTAATGTTAAGAACCTTTTGATCTTCTTTTTAAGTGCACATTGAACTATGATTACTTGTTCCAGATTATGATTCGATTTTTGAACAAAAATTACTCACACACCATTCAAAATTTGCATATTTACAAACCCAGTACAACAACAACAACAACATCAAGCCTTTATCCCATCATGTGGGGTCAGCTACATGAATCCTTTATCTCCATTGTACTCTGTTAAAATTTAAATTCTCATTTAAATCTAATAATGAAAAGTCATTTCTAATATTTTCTAACCAAGTCTTTTTAGGTCTACCTCTATCTTTCTTAACATAAGTCAAATCTAATACATCTACTTTCCAAATCGGGTCATCGGAATGTCACCATTTTATGTGACCAAACCATCTAAGGCGACTCTCTCTAATCTTATCTTCCACTGGAGCTACTTTAACCTTTTCACGTATATGCTTATTTTGTATCATGTCTCTAAGAGTAAAGCCACTCATCCACCTGAGCATCCTCATATCTGCAACACTTCACTTAATATTATGATTCTCTTTTAATGGCCAACATTCTGCACCATATTTACAAATCAAGTACCTACAAAAAACCTAATGACGGAGCCTATGTATTTAAACCAATGGAATATAACGAGAGCAGATAACATGGGTTAGGTTTTTATTATGAATTTTATTATTTGGTTGAGAAATGAAAGAATAAAGTTAAAAGTATGGTGGTTCTATAAATATGCAAGATTTTAGTTTTACATATAAAGTTTTCTTTCGGTTTTTTGAAAAAGATTCGATGCTTGTTATTTGGATTTGGCTTCTTTTTGAAAGTTTCTGATCTTTGGCTATAAAGAAACTAACTTGGTATCTTTGACCGCAATTTATTTAATCATATTCTCTACTAATTGATCTAGAAATAAGTGACTTGGATTTTCTGGAGAGATTCGAACCTTTTATGTTTATTTTCTTTCTTTAGTTGACCGGTAAGTGTCTCTTTCCTTTATGACAAGAGCACCTTATTTTTTAAAATTTATGATGAAGTACTCTTTTTCATTTAACCCTTGCAAATTAAGCCAGTTAGCATTAGATTAGCTGAATTAATATTATTTTTTTTACTTGTAAATTGCCTACCCTTAACAATGAAGAAAATGAAAAGCACCCAATACTCTCCTTTCTTAGGCATTCTGATCTAAACCCGGCAGTTGTATTCAAAGGGGTTGGAGAGGGAATTTTTTAGGACTTTTTTTAATTTATAGATAATAGATGTGATTGGCCTGTTTCTTGTCAATATTCAGCTGGCTAAAAAACTTTTTGGTAATACTTGTTCAACTTTGTTTGATGATAATTCGTTAATGGTTATAATACGCCGTCAAAAAATTATCTTAATCGGGCGCGAATCTCGATGCAAAATCAAATTGGAAATTTCAAAAATTAATTCGGAGACCATCCGAACTCCGATTTCAACAAACTTACAGTCGAACTGAGTGTCTCGGAAATACGAACCCAAAGACACCAAATTTGACTCAATCCAAGCCCAAATGGGTCCAAATCAAGGACCCGAAACGCTGTTGAAAGGTTCAAACCACAAATTGGATTACCAAACATTACTGTCTTCAAATGTTTAAAGAACACTGCATGATCAAGGGATTCAACATCGGCCGTTCATCCGACCACTCTCCATTTACCCTTGATCTCTCACCTATTTACGGGTCATGCCACTCCATAAATCTATAAATAGAGCTCCCTCTCCTCTTGAAAAGGACCCCCCTGAAGCCTAAGGAAAAAAGAGAGAGATCAGAGATCGCTCTTGCTTCCTTGCCTCCTCGACCACCGCCGGAATTTCGCCGGACCACCGCCTGACGCCGTTGCTTCGCCAAACCACCACTTAAGGCCCTCACCTTCGTCGGACCACCGCCTGACGCCGTTGCTTCGCCGGACCACCACTTGAGGCCCTCACCTCTGTCATACCACCGCCTGACGTCGTTGCTTCGTCGGACCACCATTGGAAGCCCTCACCTCCGCCAGACCACCGCCTGACGCAGTTGCTCCGTCGGACCATCACCTGAGGCTCGGACTTCTTCTGGACAACCACTTAAGGCCCTGTGCTCCACCAGGTCACCACCTGAGGCCTGGACTTCTACCGGACCACCACCTGAGACCTAGACTCCTCCAGACCACCACCTGAGGCCCGAACTTCGCCAGATCATCACCTGAGGCCCGAACTTCCGCCGGATCACTACTTGAGGCCTTTAGCTCCACCAGACACCACCACTTGATGCCCAGAGTTCTCCCAGAATACTACCGACCTCCATCACCATCCAACAATCTTTATGACCCCAGTTTCCTGCCAACTACGGTCTTTCAGACTCCGGTCTCCTACCAACTATGGTCCTTCCGACCTATGTCACCTACTATGGTCCTTCCGACCTCCATCAACACCCAACGGTCTTTCATACCCCGGTCTCCTACCGACTACGGTCCTTCCAACCTATGTCACATACTATGGTCCTTCCGACCTCCATTAACACACAACGGTCTTTCTGACCTCGGTCTCCTGCCAACTACGGTCTTTCAGACCCCGGTCTCCTACCGACTACGGTACTTCCGACCTCCATCGCCTACTACGGTCCTTCCGACCTCCATCGCCTACTACGGTCCTTCTGATCTACATCGCCAGACAACGGTCTTTCTGACCTATCTCGTGCCGACTATGGTCCTGCCGACCAAACAAACATGTCTATGTTGATTATTGTTACTCCCACCATGTAATGCGCTATGTATGACGTACATTTGTAACATCAAGCCAAGGCCTTCTTTCTAAGAAGGGCCTCATTTGTAATCGACTGCTAATATTAGTGGATTCATTCAAACTGGGCCAGGCCCCGTCCCCCTTTTTAGGGGTTTCCACGTAAAAACTCTGGTGTCTCTTATGAATGCTACACCATCTCTCTTATCTGATTGTGTGGTGGATCTTCGTACAATGCTAAGACGTTAAACTATATATTTCTCTACCGCCGTGAATACTCCAGGACGCAACAGGTTACTTGGCAGCCAAAAAGGACTATCAATCGACCAAAAATAACAAGTTCATTATGAGAGTTGTTTGCATAATTAATATCTTAGTAACTGTGTTATTTTTTAGTCCTTTTTCCTTCACTTTTGAGTGGATACGCACGAAAACATTAAAGAACTTTTAAGAGCTAAAAATTTCTAAGGACTTCATATATCAGTTCAAAGCTTATGCTCTGCTTGAGTGCTACCATGCATTGGCCTTTGGGAGAGGCTTTGATCAAGCTTGGATGGTCTTGGCCTTATTTGTTCAAGCAGTGATGATTCCACACGGCATGCAATTCTCTCTTTTCAGGAAATGGATTGAGATTGTCACATAGATGGAGGGTGTTTGACAAGTTTCTATTGCTGAATATGATCGAATCCTTAAGATAGAGCTTGTTGCGGAGCTTGAAATTCCTTGCAGAAATTTCTACTTTCATTTGAAGATGATAACATTTCAGCTAAGATTGACATGGAAGAGTTTAATTTCTATGCTAATGCTATAGTAGAACTTGATATAAAATTCAAAGGCTAAAAGTGGCCTCATTTTATAAATTAGTCAATGTTGGTTGACCAAAAGTGATTCTGGAGTCATAATGATCAAATTTTGTGCTCCAACCATAGATTTTGAGTTTTAAAAATGGATGAAAGCCTATGAGCTTGTTGCTGAATTCTGCTATCTTGTTAGCAAAGAAATTGAACTTTTAATATTATGATATCTGCTAAAAATTTAAGGTTTTGCAATTAATCTTTGTGAATGATGACATAGCAGTGCTACACATAGAACTGTTCGGACACGATCACATTGGAAATTTCAAACGTCAAGTGGGAGATTGTAAATGTGGTGTCTAAGTTTCTTATCTATCTTGGATAAACTTTTATCTTAATTTTTTTGCGATTTGGTGTCCGCTTCCCTCGGCTGCGCGCAAAAACTAAGGAAGAAGGCGTGCTCGGGACGGCCGGAAGGGGGAAACCACGGGTTCGCGACTGGAAGAAGACTCGAAACTGCTCGCGGGAAAGACCTCCACTGCTCGCCTCAATTGCTCGAACGAATAGAATAAGAATAGCGGGATTAGGGTGACGGACATGAACCGGTGCTTATTTGTTGTTTTTTTTTTTTTTTTTAGTTTAATTATGTAATAGCCGGATACGCGTGTCCAATTTAATACTGTTTTAAAATAGGACACACTAATAACGTGTCCGACACGTGTCCTTGCCATGTTGGACGCGTGTCCGTGTCCGACACGTGTTTGACACTGCATTCCCTTTTAAAACGGAGTGTCGGTGCATCAGAGTTATTAACATATGATTCATTTGCACTTGATTTCTTAGATAGTGGTTATATAACCCAATTCACTGTTAATTTTTTAATATTGTAGCTACATAACTCAATTCACAGTTAATTTTTTAATATTGTTGCTACATAACTCATTTCACATTTGATATTCCAAGATGATGGCTATCAAACTTTAGCTTTATTTAATTGAACCTTGCTATCTATCATATCTTAAGCATCCTATAAGGAGATGGTTTCCTTGTATTGAAGTAGCCCACAATCAGTAGCATACTAGCATATAATGAGAAGGTGAGAAGAGGAAGAGAGAAGGGAAGAGGAAAAGTAGCTCTTGCAACAAAGTAGAGAAAAGAGAAGGAGAAGGAACATCAAAATGTTATTCTCGACATTCATCCCTTGTCTTCACAACAGTGTTTGTTTGTTTCCTTTTATTCATTAAGATAGAGAAGGTGGTATCTTTGTCTATTTTCGTATGAAATATAATGTCTTCATTTATCTAATTTGAAGCTTAGTGGAATATTTGATTTCTTTGTGATCATGGACATAGGTGAATCATCCCCGAATCAAAAACAAATAAATAGGAGGAGAGAAGAGTAATAGAAAATGCAAGACATGTAGAAGCTCTTGTAGCAAAGAAAAGAAAAGAAAATAAAATAAAGAAAAATAAAAATAAAAGCAACATCATTGCCTTATTCTATACGTCCAACCCTCCTCTTCACAACAGGTGGCTTAGTTCTCTTTAATTCGTTAGTGTAATATCTTCCTGTACCTCTTTTGAAGTTTAGTGAATATTTGATCTCTATTGGATCATGGATGTAAGTGAATTTCACTAAACTACATAAGCATGTTTCTTGTGCTTGAAATCTTTGGTGTGGTTGTTATAATATCTTCATTTAATTTTTGCTTGAAAATTTATCACTATCCTAAGATTTTCATCAGGTCAATGCTACTAAAGATTGAGCTTCCTTTAGAGTAGTTGGTGCAGGAGGTTTATAGTTTTTAAATTAGATTCTCTTGAACATATTTATTGGCTGAGATGACGCAATGATTGAACCGGATATAGTTAGTATAATATTTATCAATTATGTACACACTCCTCTTTAGAAGGTCATCTTTTGGGGTCTTCCAAAGTTTGTTGGTGCATTACCAAAATTTGTTTGGATGGCTAATCATTGACCAAAAGTTGGTTGACCATCATTCATTTATCAATGAATTGTTTGTGGTTGTGATCGAAATGTCAGTTCCACCACTAAATGTCAGATCTACTGCCTCCAAAGTCCAAACAGTGGAACCGCAAACATAAACTCCAGTTTAGAGCATGATACTTGGAGCTTTCTCAAGGGGTGAAAGAAGGAGAAGGAAACTTGTAGGCCGCCCTTTTTATCTTCATTATCATTCCTAGTAGCATAGTTAAGGAATTAAAGGAAATAAAGAAATATAAGTTTAGTTAATACGCCGATAAGTGTTCTTATTTGCAAGGATTAAACAATTAGAATCATCCTAATATAAACTCGTAATACTTGTATCATTTACACAAAGAAGATAAACTTTGAGGATATCATTTAAAATTTTCCCACTTTTGAATATATGTCTGCTCATATGAGATAAATGGATTAAATTCAAGATTTTATGAAGTATTTACTGGATTTCACAATAGAAAGGGAGTTGAGGAGTTCTCATTTCAAAATATTGAACTTGATTATTCGAGCAGAACTCCTAGTTGGACAACTAATGTTTGCATCTCTATGATGATGAAATATTGGAATGTTGTTACATGTGAAATGAGTACTCTTCGTAATCACACCATTCAAAGAGTATTCTGGTCACATATCTATTACTTTCAAGCAGGCGATAGCTCAAATACATTCAAATTATTCATGCTCTTAAAAGCACAATTTTGCCATGGTTAACCATCTTTGCTAATGATAGTTAGGACGAGGTAAATAAGATGAATAGGGATGTAGTGGAAAATTGATCAGTAGATCAAATAACTTGATGATGTGGGGACTAGCCGAGATGACGTAATAGCTAGGAAGGGACTTACTAGATGATTTATGAGGTCACCAATGTTATTAAAAGTATGCTTTAGTAGTAAACCAAAGCGATGCATTGACTCTGAGCGTCGTTTTCTTGTGCGCTGCTTTGTCGCATCGCATTCAAGCATCATGTACTTAGCTCAAAGTCAAAAAGAAATTTTGGCTCAACCTTCATGGTTTGGTTTAACACTTGCAATAACTAGGCATGAATGTTTACTTCTTACTATTTGTCGCTATCATGGAGTCATTGATTATTGTTTCTCCATTCTTTCTTGTTGGAGTTATTTTTTTCTTTGTGATTCTTTTTGTCACTCTCTCTTTCCCTCTAGTTTGCTAAGACTTCTCATTGATTCTATTGGTGACACTAGTAACTTCCTATTCATAAGCTTAAGAATGCATCCCAATGCCTCATACGCATACTCTCTTTCGCTTCATACTATCTCTATTTCTTGGTCTTTAATTAGTCGCTCAATCTCATGAATATCTTAAATTTTAAATATTTCATCAGCATTTTGTTATTTATCTTTAATTTTTTTCGAATAGCTAAAAATTATGATTATTTAGTATATCATTATATTTATTGAAAATTATTACCTAATGTGTTTTAAATTTTATTGGTTAAATGACCTATTGATGCACATAATATATGCATATTTATTATACAAGTCATGAATACGGTTCATTTTGTGCTTTGTGTATTTCTCTAGCTTTTAAAATTAATGTTGAAAGGATTCCAGTCCCTATAAGTTGAAGAACCTAAAGCTAGAGAGTCTAAGGAGGTCTAATAGCCAGGGATACTAAGAAGGCTTCCAGAAGGAGCCCGAGAGTTAACTTCAGAACTCAAGAAGACTATTAAGTATTAACCCTGCAATAATGATGGAAACCTGAAAACGCCAATCCACATTTGTGGCGCTAATGGTGAGAGTTATATCTCAGCACTTCCTTGTTTTGATTGATGATGCCTTGTAATAAATATATGACACATATTGTGTGTTATAAGCTGTTAACCCGCCGTATAAAACAAAAAGAAAAAAAAATAATAGACGTACCTGCTCCGCCGCTTCCCGCACGCCCTCGACACGACTCGCACGTCGATGTCTCTTCTCCCACGATCTCGGCATGACCTCGCGATGTTAAAGCCGAAAGAAACGAGAGAGCTCGGGCTCTCACTCTTTTCTTTCTCCCGCTCTTACCTCTCTCGCTCTTTCTCCTCCCAGCCGGATCGGAAGTTACGACAGTCTGATCGGAAACGACAGGGGAGCTCGCCCGCACGGAAGCTAACTTTCTTCCTTCCGATCGCTTCTCCGGCTCCTTCTTGGCTGTTCGACGAAGCTCCTTCGACGACTCTCCTTGCCTGTAGGATCGGAAGTTACGACAGTTTGATCGGGAGCAACTCGGGAGCTCGCTGGCTGCAGAGATAACTTTCTCCCTTTCGAGCAGCTTCTCCGGCTCCTTCTGGCCGCTCGACTTCGCTCCTCCGACGTCTTCTCTTCCTGTCTGATCGGAGCAACCGGCGAGAGCTCCTCACTGTGAAGGTAACTTGCTACCTTCCGCGTTCTTCTTCGGCCAAATCCCCAAATCCACCGAACTAGGGATTTAGTAAATACGGGATTTAAGCCGTAAATCCTTAATCCGGGATTTAACCATCGCCGGGATTTAACGCACGCACCGAAACCGTTGGCTGGATTTAGCCTGAATCCGGCCAAACCCCGTAACTTCGCCGAACAGAGAGGTAGAGGGAGAGGAGTTATTTAGTGTTTAATTAAAATTAATTTTAATTATAATTATTTTAATTAATTTTGATTAATTATTGTTATTATTTTTAATTAATTATAATTATTATAATTAATTATATTTAGTTCTAATTAAATTATTATAATTAATTTAATTAATTATAATTAATTTTAATTAGAATTAACTTAATTAATTATAATTTATAAAATTAATTATCATTAATTAATTTTGATTAATTATAATTTATTAAAATTTAATTAATATTAATTAATTATAATTAATTACAGATTAATTATAATTAATGATATTAATTAATTTTAATAAACTTTAATTAATTATATTAATTTATTATAATTAATTATAAGTAATTAATTAAAAAAATAATTTCTTAATTAATTTATGATTAATTAATATTAATTGTAATTAATTCAAAAAAAAAAAAAAAGAATGCTTGCCCCTTTGCCTCGATCCTCGAGCCAACACTACCAGCCCGCCGGACTTCAAGGTATAAGTTTTGAAACCTTGGCTCTATCTCTTACCTCGTCCCGCGTGTCGAGTCGGCGGTCTGCCTATACACGCTCTTGTAGCGTGGTGGGAGGGGCAACCGGCGCGACACCTACGACAAGGTAGGCGAGCGACCTTTGGTTCCGGATCTTGCCTCGACTTCCGTGCCCACCTCCGCCGGACTTCAAGGTATAAGTTTTGAAACCTTGGCTCTATCTCTTACCTCGTCCTGCGTGTCGAGTCGGCGGTCTGCCTATACACGCTCTTGTAGCGTGGTGGGAGGGGCAACCGGCGCGACACCTACGACAAGGTAGGCGAGTGACCCTCGGTTCCAAATCTTGTCCTCGAACCTCTTCCACCTCCGCCGGACTTCAAGGTATAAGTTTTGAAACCTTGGCTCTATCTCTTACCTCGTCCTGCGTGTCGAGTCGGCGGTCTGCCTATACACGCTCTTGTAGCGTGGTGGGAGGGGCAACCGGCGCGACACCTACGACAAGGTAGGCGAGTGACCCTCGGTTCCAAATCTTGTCCTCGAACCTCTTCCACCTCCGCCGGACTTCAAGGTATAAATTTCTAACTCTATCCCATTCTCGACGTTTGCGGCGGACCGGAGAACCACCTATACGCGCTCTTGTAGCACGGTAGGAGGGAGCCCGGTGAGAAGCATACGACGAGGTGGGGAAGCCCTATACACGCTCTTGTAGCGTGGTGGGGAGAGTCACTGCTATTCTGGTACGTCACTGCTGTTCTGATACGGGTACTGCTGAAGGCCCCATACACGCTCTTGTAGCGTGGTGGGATGAAATTTTGTACGGCCGCGGTGTCTAAGGACACCTACCATACACGCTCTAGTAGCGTGGTGGGAAGGCCCAGCTCCCCTATTTTCCCCCAAACGGGGGATATGCCGGGGTGCTGCCGAAATTTTCACTGAAATGTACAAAGACTTGAAACAATTTGAAGACTTCAGCTGAGTAAAAATATAGAAGACTTGTACTCGAACCAAAAATGCACGGAACTTGAACTAAATGAGCAGAGGACCTGTACAAGAACAGAGGACTAGTGGACCTAAAATTGAACAAGTTCTAAATGATTTCTAAGGGTCAAAATCAAATGAAACAAGATCAAACTCAAATCAATACGAACATGCATTTGAACTTGCAAGGACTTCAGAAGATCCTGAACCAAAGATTTGAACTTGCACTCTACACTCAAAGTTAGAACAAGATGTGGACAACAAGAACCTGTTCATTTGAACATGAACTGCACGACACCAAGTAAAGTTTGGGTTTGCAAATAATAGATTCAAATCCAGGTGAATTCCATATGGCAGTAGAAGACTTGAACGAATATTGAAGACTCATATTGAGTTTGAAACTCAAGTCTGAATGAAATTGAACTTGGATCCAAACACATACAAGGACAAGGCTTGAATCCTGTGCAAGGGAGCTCAAACTACAATAACATTTGTATGGTCAAGAGTGACTCAAGATACGTCACAAGACCTCGATGCACAATCTCCTACGACAATCCCTACAATGCCTGTTGATTGAGAAGGCAATATGGGAGACCAATAATGGAAGGACTCGTCCTCTATAAACAAATTTAGACATTAAACCACCTAAGATTGGTGACAGGTGGGCATAATGTAGGAAACAATGGGTCTTCTACAAACATATTCAAGAGGTCGTAGAAGACGAAGCAGTCCCCTGTAAAGGGATTCTTGTGGATAACAACAGTGTATTGAAAGAACAACAAATCACTGTGGACACGAGTACAGATATCACCTACGATAATGGTGATCAAGATCTTCAAGTATGTCGGGTACAAAGGCAACCCGATGTACGAAAAAAGGACACCCCCTGGCAGAAGGGATGACATGTTTGAACAAATTAGAACCAAACTTCCTGGTGTTCTAAACTCTCTTCTTGGTTCTATACTCAAGAAGAAAACAGCTATGGTACCTACAAATACCGAAAACAACAAGTCTGCCACACTGAAGAGCCTGAAGGGAGTCCTCCCCAAATCAGCAGCCTTTTACTCCCGAATCCAGAAAATCCTTCCCCGGTGATTGAGAAAGGGGAGGGGGTCAACATCAAGACCAAAACGCCACCGGATCTGCAACACATATACAAGCAGACAGAAGGCATCTACGATCCGCAACTCAACGCCACCGGATCTGCAACACATATACAAGCAGACAGAAGGCGTCTACGATCCGCAACTCAACGCCACTGGATCTGCAACACTCCTACTAGCAGACAGAAGGCGTCAATAAGATCTGAAATAAATACCCCTGCACATACACTATAAATTGTATACACATAGGTACACCAAAGAGGTATATAAAAATCACCCGCATGGGCCCCGGCGAGCGTGTTATTGGTACACACGTGACGTCTAGGGATGCTGCGCGGGTTGACAAGTGAATTCAGGTTCGAAACCGATCCTTCTATACGGGTCAATAGAAGTCGACAGGGCTCGAACCATTAAGCAAATATAAAGTTGTGGTGACCAGTATATTTGCTTTAAAACATTCATATTATGCCTACAACAATATGAATTCACTAATAAAGGCACGAAGCCTACGAAACCCGATCATCTGTCGACAGTCTGACAGAGTTGACAAGGTTCAATCCATAAAAACAAATGACCCCTAAACACCCCGATGATGGCCGTGTTGAATGTTTATCTCAACCGGAGGGGTTCCCAAATAATTTTCAATGCCATTCCAAATATCCAAATGTCTTTCAAGCTCCATCCAAAAACTCCACAAAAATCTCAAAAGTCCAAAAATATTTAAAATATGAAATCCAACTATCCACACTTAAAACAAATTCCATCCACCCTCCGCAACAGTTTGTCGAGGTGGACAAATTCAAATAAACTCTAGCTCACAAAGAGCCAAATGCCTAGTCGAAAATATCACTATGATCCATTCTCAAACAATCTCCTGCCAGTAAGGACGTGGTACGTGTTCTCTAACCGGCGGTCTGCCGCCAAATGGCACCGCAGGATAAACGGTTACGACGACCTGGGGCCCTCTGAACCGAGTGGTTTTGCCGCCAAATGGCACCACGAAATACCGGTTATGGCCAGAGCCAATACGCTCCTTATTGGCATCAAATCCTTGAGATATGAATCAATAGGATATGATCGATAGGGCACAAAGCCCTCTGTTAGCTAAGGTGGATTCAAATTTATCCCCTTAGACAAACATCCAACCCCGGTCTACAAGGTCCCCTTGGACGAAGCAACCCATGACTGCCGACAAGGATCCTTCTGTTAGGTTGGGTCGACTACCTCCTCTGACTAAGTAGACCAGGGACCACGATGGCCCGGGACGACGGAACCATGGGATCTTGATCGGGTCTATCATCCATTCCCCCACCATCCGCTTTAAGTGCTAGATGGTGAAATTTCTATTTTAAATATCAAATCTTCCAAAATCTCCAAACTTCCCAATTATTTCCAAACTTCTCAAACCTTTCCAAATACCCAAATCTAGACTCAAAATCCAGTTTTCAAATATCCAAACCTATGCTGCTACTATATGCCAGATAACACGTATCTCTATACGTATCTGATTGACGACTAGCCTTAATCGAAAGTTCTCTCTCGTTATCTGGAGGGGTAATTAACTATAGGGGCTTGCACCTATAGGAAACCAGAACTCAGATCATAAAGTCCTCGCAAATGAGGGCGAAATCTCTGGGTAGTGTCTTATCTACAAACCCATCTGCCTTCCAAAATTTACCTCGGAACTTAGTTCGTTAAAACTCCCTCGCCGAATAAGAAAAGCGATGCGGAGGCCGAGGCCGAATTTTCGGAGCCCACAGATTTCTGGCGACTCCGCTGGGGAATGGTTTCTCTTTCCATCTTTGGCTAGTCATATAAATGTTATAGTAGCAGCCAAAATGCTATGCTCTATATGGTGAACATCAGGATGTGACATTTGGTTCTTATGTCCAAAAATCCATTACTGAAAGTTCCTGAAAATGAATCTTTTAAATAAGATCAATGGAAATTTGTTTAGCAGGATTTTTAATTCCATGCTAACTTTCCTCCTTCTACTGTTGGTTCTGCGTTATTTCTTTGTTATGAAAGCGTGGGGTGATGTATCAATTCTGATCACTAACTCCTATCTTTCATTTTTCAAGAATGGAAATGCAGGACACTCCAATGACCGTCCAACTGGGACGAGGAGCCAGAATTCAACTGGCGAATGCTGTCATAGAGACTGGAAATACTGGAGCCACCATCCACTTTGGTGGGCTCGAATTCTCAGCAGCTACTGCAAAGGCTGCAGCCGTTCCTGTGTACGGCGTAAACTCTGAAGAACTTTCTGGAAGATCCTATTCTGTAAGGACTGCTGCCAGAGGTACTGCTCAAGGAAGAACTTCTGTCTTTGAAAGACTGTCCCAACCTGAGGCCCTTACTGCAAAGAGGGTTGTCACTGGAAGAAAGATCTCTGTGGTGACTGCAAACACCACCGTCCTGCCCAGAGAGACTGTTGCACCTGGGAGGTATGATAATGAAGCTTCTTCATCTGGAGGAAGGCTTACTAGAAGGCAAAGGAGGAAGAGAAATGCAGAGTTGCGAGCTCAGCAATTACCTGTACCAGTCCATCCCTCCAATCTGCCAGCACAAGAATCAGAAGTCAATATTCCCACTCAGAACAGGTTTTCTAACCTGAAGTGGATAAAAAGAAATAGCTCTTCTGGTGAGCTCAAAAAATCTTTTTGGGAGCGTCAGCTTGAAGTTTCAGCCCCTCAGAAGATAAGAGAGCCCGAACGTCTGTCTGCCCGGGTACACCGTGTACTGAAGACAGTCAAGGAGAAGGGCTTAATGAAAAAGAAGTTCCAGAGGCCACTGATTGTTGAGGCCCGAAGAACTCCTCCAAGAGAGA
Source organism: Dendrobium huoshanense (assembly GCA_016618105.1). Lineage (NCBI taxonomy): Eukaryota > Viridiplantae > Streptophyta > Magnoliopsida > Asparagales > Orchidaceae > Dendrobium > Dendrobium huoshanense. The sequence goes on along the minus strand of CM028342.1, from coordinate 5,224,696 downwards.
GGCTATCGTCTGTTGTGATAGCTAAAAGAAGAAATTACCAACGCCAAGTTCCGCGGGAAGCACATCGGGGCGTGACACTTGGACCACATGTCCAAGAATCCGTCGCCGAAAGGGCCCAGCGGAAAGGCAAACAAGTTTGGAGGCCGAAGCCTCGAAATGAAAAGGTCTTTGAAGAAAGAGATAAGTCAAGCGTGACATCCGGAGCTGTCTACCGGAGATCCGCCCCTACTAACAGAACTCGTCAGAAATGGGTCCGAAAGAAGGCCCATAGTGACGACAATTATATTGACGGTCGACATCCTGGAGAGTCTTCCAGGAGATCCCGTCATTCTCCTACTTCAGCCAAAGAGAAAGTTCATTTCGATCGTAGTCCGCAGATCGAAGAAGTAATCATTCCAAGTCAAGAGCCTGAAATTCAGTGGCGACGCCGCTCAGAAATTCAGGTACGAGAAGATGAAAAAGAATATGACGATGATGATACTATGGAGATCGAAATGGTTCGTATGGTCAGTCACGCCGATGTTGAAGAGGAAGATGATGGTGATGAAGAAGACCAACAATCACAGCCGCGCGTACGTGTTTATCGACGTCGCCACAGGGCTAGATCCATTGCTAGCCAAAGTGCTCGCTCCTCAGAAGAAGGAGATGAGGAAGAAGAAGAGGTTGGAGAAAACCCCTTCGCTGGCGAAGACATCACACTCGCTGAAATGAGAAATCAAATGAGGCGACAAATGCGGAAGAAAGATAAAGAAATTTCTCAGTTGAATGATAAAATGACTGAGATGATGACTCAGATGACGGCCATGATGGAGATGATGCAGAAAACCACTTCTGTGGGCCCTGCACCGGCTCAACCCATCAACCAAGCTGCTAATTCTCAAAACCCTCACGCGCCTCAAGCCTCAGGAGTGAAAGGTGTACTTGAAGGTGGCAAAGAAACTAATGATCCAACCCGCCAGCGTACTCCACAAAATGTGGCGAGTGCCTCTGAGCCTGTAACTGCAGCACAGCTTGATGGCTTAATTAGCGAAAAGATTAAGGCCATTATAGCGGCTGAACAGGCAGAGAAGCTGGTAGGCAAAGGTCGCCCATACCCAGCAGAGTACGATCAGGTGCCATATCCAAAGGGATATTCTGTACCGAAGTTCAATATCTTCGATGGAAATAAAAATCCCAGACAGCATCTGGCGCAGTTCAAAGCAACCTGTGGGAACACAGGGGGTAATGATGCTCTGCTATTCAGGCAATTCGTAAGCAGCTTGAGTGGAACTGCTTTCGAATGGTATGCCGAGCTGCCAAATGATTCTCTGAAGACCTTCGCAGAATTAGAGGCCTTATTCGTGAAGAGATTTGCCAGTGCAATAGAGAAGACTACCATTGCTGATCTTGCCCTTGATAAAAGGAGGAAAGATGAATCAGTAACGAGGTACATAACACGCTGGCGCAATCTCAGTATGAAGTGCGAACAGCAGCTGGAAGAAGAACATGCAGTTCAACTGTTGATGGGGAACATTGATGATAAAATGCAACCCTTCTTATGCATGGCTTCAATCACCACCTTTCAAGATCTGTTGGATAGGGTGGCTAAGTTTGAAAAGTTGAACCTGTCAAAGTCAGAAAGCCTCCCTGACAAACCTAAAAAGGCTAAGGCGCCTGATGCTAGGAGAAATGATGTCTACTCTGCATTCCCTCCCAGACCTGATAAAGGTAAAAAAGTAGTATATAATGTGGATAAAGGAAAGCAGCTGATGCAATATGAAGAAAAATCAAAGCAAGCTTACAATCCAAACCCTCAACCAAAGTTGGTTCTTGGAGGAAATGATAAACCTCGAGTCTTTCCTGGTGGAGGAGAGCGCCAGAGGCAACCCACGGGAACTGGTGATAGAACGTTCCCTTCCCTCAAGGAGAAAATGAATAAAGAATATTCATTTAAAAGGGAGAGTGTCGCTAAACTATTTCGACAAGCACTCAAGAACGGTCTAGAATTGCCAGAATGCAAAAGACCTGAAGAGTCCAAACACAGTGGCGACCCAAACTACTGCCCATATCATCGAGTAGTTAGCCATCCAATTGAAGATTGTTATGTCTTCAAAGATTGGTTAGAAAAGATGTACAAGAGGGGAGAACTGACATTATCAGATAATGTGTTGGTTCGTCCCAGAAAAGAATCCACCCGGGTAGTCACGTCCTCTTCCGTACTCCCGCTTAAAGAAAAAATGAAAGAACCTATTCAAGGTGAACAATGGGAAACGGTGGTTTCTAAGAAGACAACAAAGATGTTGAAACAGCTTGAAGGAGTTCCTGGTGTCAAATGGAAGTCTCCTACTGAGCCAGTACTGCATTTAAAATGGTTGCCTGTGTCACAAGCATCCACCTCTAAACAGCAACCTGGCCAAGCTAGCTCGTCAAAATCCGGCAAAGCAAAGATGAAGTCTTCTAAGAAGAAAGCCAAGTTGAAGAAGCCTGTGGCGAAGAAGACTGCAACTCAAAAGGCTATTGATAGTTTAGGTGAATATTACCAGACTGTCAGGAGGCCTATTAAGCTCAGTGATTTTATGAAAGAGCTTAAAATAGATGAAAAGAAAGAAGAAGCTGAAGATGAATCTCTTCCTACGGAGATATGCCGAGTCATCTCAGCAACATTAAAAATAGCAGAAAGGGAGAAATACGCTGAAGAAGCGGCCCCTGAATTTTGTCTAATGGTATCATCAATGGAATTCAGTTCAGAAGATCTATGTTTTCCAGATGATGAAGATTCAGATCCAAGCATAGAATCACAAATGAAACAAGTGAAGTTGGGAGATGATTCCGAGTCTACAGATGAATCCGCAGACACAACAATGGCTGACTCTGAAGAGAATGCTTCATCAAACAAGTCTGAATCAGATGAGGTGGCCCAGGTGCAGTTGAGGTGTGGCAAAGTACTGCCGCCTCCACCAAAGAAGGGGATTCCTAACAAAGATAAAGGAAAAGAGATAATTATCAATGAAGATATTATCCTAAATGACTCCAAGAAGAAAGAGACTTCATCTAAGGGGATAGATTACAATATCTTATCCCACTTGAGGAAGATCCCAGCACAACTCAGCATATATGATGCCCTCTTGATGTCTAAAGACCTTCGAGAAACTTTGATTCAAGCTCTTAAGGACCCCGAAAGATATGAAGCATATTTTGCTGAGCGCAATTTGACGGAAGTCTTGCAAGCTCGAAATGAGCCCCTCATCACCTTTGCTGAGGATGATATGCTGCTTGGAACGGCAGATCACAACCGCCCTTTGTATGTTACAGCAGAGAGTGACGGTATGATGATTAGTCGGATTCTGATTGATCCCGGATCTTCCGTAAATCTTATGAGCCTTAAAGCACTGAGATCAATGTGCCTCGACGTAGAGCATCTTGGGCAAGACAAGTTGATGGTGCATGGTTTTAACGAGAAAGGGCAGAAAACCCTTGGTTCGTTTATGCTTCCTCTCGTATTTGGGGAACTCCATACGGAAGCCAAATTCCATGTAATTGATGCGGACACTTCGTTCAAGGCGTTATTGGGTCGCCCCTGGCTGCATGAATACGGCGTTGTCCCTTCAACATTACACCAGTGCATGAAGTATCTCAGAGAAGGAGAAGAATTCAGGATCTCTGGCGATATTCAGCCCTTTGCAGTACATGAAGTAACAGTTTATGAAGATGCTAAGTACTTCATGCCGAAGAAGCAAAAGTCGTCAAGTTCTCTTGAGGCTAGAGCATCAAATTCTAAGGCTGCAAAGAAACCCAAACAAGAAGATGAGAAGAAGCGTGTGGGGAGAAAGAAGGCAGCGCCGACTCTTCCTAAAACATCAATCATTCCTAAAGAAAAGAAGAATGTACCTCACCTGGGGAGTGATACAGATGAAGATGATATCACCCCTGCCAAATCTAGAAAAGTATGCCAGTCCACGGATGAATGGAGTAGGCAGGTTGAATTTTCAAATGATGATTATGACTACGACTCAATCTACATGAACTCAGTGCAGAGTGTGTTCTCTAGAAGAATAGACAGTCTGTTAATTTCAGACAGCGTACTCGTAGTCACACGTGTTCCCTTGCAACATTTCAAGGAAATCATTTCGCGCGAAGTTCATAAAATTGAAGAACTCTCCACTCTTTATCTGCCTCCTCGTAAAAAAGGGACTGTGCCAAAGAATGTGCTATATTCTACGGGAGTTCATGAAGAAAAGAATCATGACTGGGATTGCATGCTCCCCGACTCCGAGGAATTATTTCCTACGAGGCTACCCAAATTCAATACCAAAAATATTCAAAGAATGCTACGAAAGCAAATCAATATTCCTACTACCAAACGACAGCTCCGTACAAGCTTAGGCCTCTGGTATGGGAGAAGTCCGCGTCCATTACGACGAAGGGATATAGATGCATATAAAGGCATCGGGTTCATCAAACGAAAATTCCTCCAGAAAGAGACTTGTCAAGCAATCACATGCGGAGAAATCAAATCTGATGATGATTATGATGAAATATGCGAAGCTGATGCTTATGATGATCAATCCGTAGAAGCTGAGCCTGCACCAGAAGAACTGGAAGATGGTGGACAAGCTGCTACGATGGACGAGCTCAAAGAAGTCAACTTGGGAACTGAGGAGGATCCTCGCCCAACCTTCATTAGCTCTCTTCTACCAGAAGATCAAATAGAAGAAATAAAAGAGCTCCTATGTGAATTCAGGGACTGCTTTGCCTGGACATATGCTGAGATGCCTGGCTTATCCCCTGATGTGGCAGTTCACAGATTAGCAATCAAGCCTGATGCAGTACCCGTCAAGCAAGCTCCAAGGAGAATGAGATTGGAGATTGAAGAGCAGGTGATTGCAGAAACGAAGAAGCTTATAGAAGCAGACTTCATTCGAGAAGAGAAGTATGCTGACTGGATTGCCAATATCGTCCCTGTAAAGAAGAAGAATGGCCAGATTCGTATCTGCATCGACTTCAGGGATCTCAATAAGGCATGCCCGAAAGATGACTTTCCGCTCCCAGTATCAGAGCTTCTAGTTGACAATACATCCAATTACGATATGTTCTCTTTCATGGACGGATCGTCAGGCTACAATCAGATTAAAATGGCGCATGAAGACGAAAGACATACATCATTCAGAACGCCTATAGGCATATTCTGTTATACAGTCATGCCCTTCGGCCTGAAGAACGCTGGTGCCACCTACCAGCGGGCAATGACTCGTATATTTGATGATTTGATTCATCAGAAGGTCGAATGCTATGTAGATGACTTGGTCATTAAAAGCATAGGCCGAAAAGACCACATTGATGATTTGAGAATTGTGTTCGAAAGGATCAGAAAGTACGATCTGAAGATGAACCCTCTCAAGTGTGCATTTGGGGTATCCTCAGGGAAATTCCTAGGGTACGTTGTTCGACATCGAGGCATCGAAGTCGACCCCAACAAGATCAAGGCGATCGTGGAGATGCCACCTCCAAAGAACCTTCGGCAACTCCGCTCCTTACAAGGACAACTGGCTTTCATTCGGAGATTTATATCAAATCTATCGGGTAGGTGCCAGCCATTTTCAAAGCTAATGAAGAAAGATGTCCGTTTCAAATGGGACGCAGAGTGCCAAGAGGCATTTGACAGCATCAAAAGATATCTGTTGAATCCTCCTATTCTCGCGGCGCCAATCCCGGGGAAGCCTCTTATACTGTATACGGCAGCACTAGAAGAGTCCCTCGGAGCACTATTGGCCCAGCATAATGAAGAAGGCAAGGAGAATGCACTCTACTACATCAGTCGGAGGTTGATAGGAGCAGAAATCCGCTACTCTCCAATCGAGAAGCATTGCTTGGCCCTGATCTTCGCAGCTCAGAAGCTCCGCCATTATATGTTGTCTCACAAAATCACCTTGATATCAAAGATCGATCCGTTGAAGTTCTTGATGACAAGACCGGCGTTGACAGGTCGTTTGGCAAGGTGGGCAGTGATACTGCTGCAGTTTGATATCACATATGTCCCTCAAAAGGCAGTGAAAGGGCAAGTGTTGGCAGATTTTCTCGCTGCACATCCTATCCCTGCAGATTCTCCGCTCAACGACGATCTACCTGACGAGCAGATCATGAATGTTGAAGAAAAGGAGATGCTACGAGTATGGGAAATGTATTTTGATGGAGCATCGTCAGTCAAGCGTGCTCGGCCTCCAAATCTAGAGAAAGCTCAAGCCGGAATCGGACTCATTTTCGTGGCGCCCGAGGGAGGCATAATGAGATTCTCATTTAGTCTGACTGAACCTCGGACAAACAATGAAGCCGAATATGAAGCCCTAATAGCTGGATTGGAGATTGCAATCGATGTCCGAATTCAAAATCTCCAAATTTTCGGTGATTCTCAACTGGTTGTGAATCAAGTATTAGGAATTTACAAAATCACCAAATTTGAGTTGGCCTGTTATCATCGGCGAGTTCTCGAGCTTATGAAGCAAATTCCAATTGTCAAATTAACTCAAGTTCCCCGAGGTCAAAATGGTAAAGCTGATTCTCTTGCTAAATTGGCTAAAGAAATGACGAATATGGACGACGAATGGCCTATAATAATTATGGTGCACAATCGACGGATCTTAGAGCCAGCATTACTACAATTCCCGCAGGCAGAGGGAATACCAAATTCAAGCCAACAGGATGCAACTCTGGTTGATCCTCAATCTCCCCAACCAGTTGATGTTGAAGATCAGTCTGAAGAACAACAAGTTCCTAAGAAAAGGCGCAAGGCCAGTCAAGCTTCAGAATCATGGTGGCATTGTCTAGATGTCGAGGAAGAAGATGACTGGAGACTGCCTTTCATTGATTACTTTAAAGAAAATAAATTGCCAACAGACAAATCACTAGCTGCTCAAATCAAGAAGAGAGCGCTACGATATGCATTTGTCAACAACACATTGTATCGGCGTGCTTTCGATCAAATGTGGCTAAGATGCTTAGGGACTCGAGAAGCTGATAAGGTGGTTGCAGAAGTTCACGAAGGACTTTGTGGAGCACACCAATCAGGTCCCAAGATGGCAATTAAAATTAAAAGAATGGGCTACTATTGGCCGACCATGGTCAGAGATTGTATCAATCATGCTAAGAGGTGCCATGAGTGCCAGATCCACGGTGATGTTATACATCAACCGCCAAATCCGCTGCACCCTACAATAGCATCCTGGCCATTTGAATGTTGGGGTACTGATGTTATCGGGCCGATAGATCCGCCGTCATCAGCAGGACACCGCTTTATTTTGGCAGCGACAGACTATTTTTCTAAGTGGGCAGAAGCAGTTCCATTTAAAGAAGTTACGTCTGAGCACGTGATCAACTTCTTTACCCACAATATCGTCTACAGATTTGGTGTGCCACGCCGAATAATCTCAGACAATGGTACTGCATTCAAAAGTACAAAAATTTACAAGTTCGTTGATCGGCATAAAATCGATTGGCGGTATTCCTCTATATACTATCCAAGAGCAAATGGCTTAGCTGAAGCCTTCAATAAAACACTAGTGAAATTGCTAAAAAAGATTCTCTCCAAGAACAAAAGAGAGTGGCATACAAAGATGGCAGAAGCGTTATGGGCGTATCGTACAACTTACAAAACGCCAACCAAAGCCACTCCTTACTCTCTGGTGTTCGGAGTTGAAGCAGTACTGCCACTAGAAGTTGAACTTCCCTCTCTTCGAGTTGCTGTCCAGAATGAGCTAACCCAAGAACAAAATGCTCGTCTAAGAATGGAGGAGCTCGATGCACTCGATGAAATCAGGTTACAAGCTCAGCAGAACCTGGAGATCTACCGAGCAAGAATGACAAAGTCCTTTGATCGAATGGTGCGTCCTCGATCATTTCAAGAAGGAGAATTGGTCATGGTGCAGAGAAGACCAATCATCCCACACAGAAAAATCGGTGGCAAATTCGTATCCAACTGGGAAGGACCTTTCGTCATCGAGAAGGTATTTCAAGGAGGAGCTTATCAACTGATCGATCTAAATGGTCAAAGGCCCATGCCGCCGATCAATGGCCGATACTTGAAGAAATACTACGCATGAAATGTTGTGCTTAATGTGTTATGTTTTCATGCATTATTGTTAACATATACATTTCATATTTTGAAGTTTTCTTATGTCATAAGAACGCATTTCAAAATTCCCCTGTTAGATTGGGGGCATTTTAAATATTTATTCGGGTCGACATCGCGCTGCGTGCCGAGATCTCCGAATAAATATTTAAAATATCAAAAAAATTCCAATTCTATCCTGCTCTAAAATGTCCCTGAAAGACAGGGGGCATTTTAAATATTTATTTGGGTCGACATCGCGCTGTGTGCCGAGATCCCCAAACAAATATTTAAAATCTCGAGACTCCAACTCTATTTTGCCCTAAAATGTCCCTGCAAGACAGGGGGCATTTTAAATATTTATTCGGGTCGACATCGCGCTGCATGCCGAGATCCCCGAATAAATATTTAAAATTATCAACTCAAACGTTACTTTGTGCTAAAGAACACAGATGTTTCTCTTTTAAAGCCTATGCAGGTGATCTCTCAAAGATCGAGATAACACCTTCTCCAACAAAACCAAGACTCAAAGGTCAAGAAAGAGACTTTTGTGGCTACACACTCCTACAAATTGAGCCGGAAAAGCTTGAAGTCTTTCAACAGCCTGAAGCTTAAGGTTCGAATGGGTGTAAGAGGTCGGATCCAACAAGTCCAAATATGGCCGGATCGCTGGCAGCTCCGTCTACTCAACAAGCCATAAGAACGGCCGTAGTAGTGGAACCCCCACTTCGTCAATCCGCCAGTAGGGACTGTATGAAGTATGAAGGCAAATTTGACTCGACAAGTTCAAGTGATCGTAGTCTACAAAATTCTCCTAAGTGACTGGAGAATCAAAGTTCTAGTGGAAGGATGAGTCTTGAACATCTACTGAATGTTCGTAGGCTCCAAAATCCAAAACCATGAAGGATGACTCCAAATCTGTCAACTTCAGCAAAATCAGCATTGGGAAGCGCAATTCTCATAGTTCAAGTCTGAAGCTTGAATGGGTGTAAAAGGTCGGATCCAACAAGTCCAAACATGGCCGGATCGCTGGCAGCTCCATCTACTCAACAAGCCATAAGAAAGGCCGCAGTAGAGGAACCCCCATTTCAGCAACCAGAGGACGAAGAACTGTCAAATCCCAGCTCTACCGATCTGATGAACTCAAGTAACTCAGATTAAAGTCTTCTCAAGTGGTTAAGGATCAAGATACTACCTACATTCGGTACTATCAACTGAATCTAAAACCTGCAAATCCTTCAACAAATCCGTCAAGCACAAAGCGAGGATCGAAGGAACTTTTCTTCAACAAGTCCACCAAAGCACAAAGCAAAGGACCGAAGAAAACTATCCCAAAGTTCACACAAAGCTCAAGGCTGAACTAAGAGGATCCGTCATCAATAAGTCCGTTACGCACAAAGCTCTGGACCGATGACTTTTCGCCATCGACCTAATACAAGCCTAAGGGTTTAGGTCATTGGCATCTACTCCTTCATCAAGCCCGCCAAAGCTAGAAGCAAAGGGCAGAAGGAAAATAAAAATTCTGACAAGTCAGCAAAGACAAATCAGACAATCCTTCATCAAGTCCGCAGCACAAAGCACAGGATAGAAGAATCAAAATCTCAGGACTCAAGCAAAAGTTGCAGATTGAGCACCTGGATGACATCTACAAATGTCCCTAAAAGACTGGGGGCATTTAAATATTTATTTGGGTCGACATCGCGCTGCATGCCGAGATCCCCAAATAAATATTTAAAATTTCATCAAAATATAAGCATATGATAGAAAAATCTTGAGCATATGCTATCCACTAACGTCAATCTACAAAGATAAGATATCAACTATCTATGGATACATTCAAGATAGCAGTGGAGAAAGAGAGTAGTGTGACATCCAAACAACTTTTGCTATCCACTAAATGAAAATTTTAGTGTGACATCCAAACAAGATTTTGGAGATCCACTAAAAGAAAGTTAGTGTGACATCCAAACAATTTTTGGAGATCCACTAAATGAAAATCCTTGTGTGACATCTAGAATAGATATCTAGAGATCCATAGGGTCAATCAGCATGCAACAAACGTGGCCCGCTCCAGACGCCTACCACATTTGTTGGGGGGCATTTGTTAACCCGCCGTATAAAACAAAAAGAAAAAAAAATAATAGACGTACCTGCTCCGCCGCTTCCCGCACGCCCTCGACACGACTCGCACGTCGATGTCTCTTCTCCCACGATCTCGGCATGACCTCGCGATGTTAAAGCCGAAAGAAACGAGAGAGCTCGGGCTCTCACTCTTTTCTTTCTCCCGCTCTTACCTCTCTCGCTCTTTCTCCTCCCAGCCGGATCGGAAGTTACGACAGTCTGATCGGAAACGACAGGGGAGCTCGCCCGCACGGAAGCTAACTTTCTTCCTTCCGATCGCTTCTCCGGCTCCTTCTTGGCTGTTCGACGAAGCTCCTTCGACGACTCTCCTTGCCTGTAGGATCGGAAGTTACGACAGTTTGATCGGGAGCAACTCGGGAGCTCGCTGGCTGCAGAGATAACTTTCTCCCTTTCGAGCAGCTTCTCCGGCTCCTTCTGGCCGCTCGACTTCGCTCCTCCGACGTCTTCTCTTCCTGTCTGATCGGAGCAACCGGCGAGAGCTCCTCACTGTGAAGGTAACTTGCTACCTTCCGCGTTCTTCTTCGGCCAAATCCCCAAATCCACCGAACTAGGGATTTAGTAAATACGGGATTTAAGCCGTAAATCCTTAATCCGGGATTTAACCATCGCCGGGATTTAACGCACGCACCGAAACCGTTGGCTGGATTTAGCCTGAATCCGGCCAAACCCCGTAACTTCGCCGAACAGAGAGGTAGAGGGAGAGGAGTTATTTAGTGTTTAATTAAAATTAATTTTAATTATAATTATTTTAATTAATTTTGATTAATTATTGTTATTATTTTTAATTAATTATAATTATTATAATTAATTATATTTAGTTCTAATTAAATTATTATAATTAATTTAATTAATTATAATTAATTTTAATTAGAATTAACTTAATTAATTATAATTTATAAAATTAATTATCATTAATTAATTTTGATTAATTATAATTTATTAAAATTTAATTAATATTAATTAATTATAATTAATTACAGATTAATTATAATTAATGATATTAATTAATTTTAATAAACTTTAATTAATTATATTAATTTATTATAATTAATTATAAGTAATTAATTAAAAAAATAATTTCTTAATTAATTTATGATTAATTAATATTAATTGTAATTAATTCAAAAAAAAAAAAAAGAATGCTTGCCCCTTTGCCTCGATCCTCGAGCCAACACTACCAGCCCGCCGGACTTCAAGGTATAAGTTTTGAAACCTTGGCTCTATCTCTTACCTCGTCCCGCGTGTCGAGTCGGCGGTCTGCCTATACACGCTCTTGTAGCGTGGTGGGAGGGGCAACCGGCGCGACACCTACGACAAGGTAGGCGAGCGACCTTTGGTTCCGGATCTTGCCTCGACTTCCGTGCCCACCTCCGCCGGACTTCAAGGTATAAGTTTTGAAACCTTGGCTCTATCTCTTACCTCGTCCTGCGTGTCGAGTCGGCGGTCTGCCTATACACGCTCTTGTAGCGTGGTGGGAGGGGCAACCGGCGCGACACCTACGACAAGGTAGGCGAGTGACCCTCGGTTCCAAATCTTGTCCTCGAACCTCTTCCACCTCCGCCGGACTTCAAGGTATAAGTTTTGAAACCTTGGCTCTATCTCTTACCTCGTCCTGCGTGTCGAGTCGGCGGTCTGCCTATACACGCTCTTGTAGCGTGGTGGGAGGGGCAACCGGCGCGACACCTACGACAAGGTAGGCGAGTGACCCTCGGTTCCAAATCTTGTCCTCGAACCTCTTCCACCTCCGCCGGACTTCAAGGTATAAATTTCTAACTCTATCCCATTCTCGACGTTTGCGGCGGACCGGAGAACCACCTATACGCGCTCTTGTAGCACGGTAGGAGGGAGCCCGGTGAGAAGCATACGACGAGGTGGGGAAGCCCTATACACGCTCTTGTAGCGTGGTGGGGAGAGTCACTGCTATTCTGGTACGTCACTGCTGTTCTGATACGGGTACTGCTGAAGGCCCCATACACGCTCTTGTAGCGTGGTGGGATGAAATTTTGTACGGCCGCGGTGTCTAAGGACACCTACCATACACGCTCTAGTAGCGTGGTGGGAAGGCCCAGCTCCCCTATTTTCCCCCAAACGGGGGATATGCCGGGGTGCTGCCGAAATTTTCACTGAAATGTACAAAGACTTGAAACAATTTGAAGACTTCAGCTGAGTAAAAATATAGAAGACTTGTACTCGAACCAAAAATGCACGGAACTTGAACTAAATGAGCAGAGGACCTGTACAAGAACAGAGGACTAGTGGACCTAAAATTGAACAAGTTCTAAATGATTTCTAAGGGTCAAAATCAAATGAAACAAGATCAAACTCAAATCAATACGAACATGCATTTGAACTTGCAAGGACTTCAGAAGATCCTGAACCAAAGATTTGAACTTGCACTCTACACTCAAAGTTAGAACAAGATGTGGACAACAAGAACCTGTTCATTTGAACATGAACTGCACGACACCAAGTAAAGTTTGGGTTTGCAAATAATAGATTCAAATCCAGGTGAATTCCATATGGCAGTAGAAGACTTGAACGAATATTGAAGACTCATATTGAGTTTGAAACTCAAGTCTGAATGAAATTGAACTTGGATCCAAACACATACAAGGACAAGGCTTGAATCCTGTGCAAGGGAGCTCAAACTACAATAACATTTGTATGGTCAAGAGTGACTCAAGATACGTCACAAGACCTCGATGCACAATCTCCTACGACAATCCCTACAATGCCTGTTGATTGAGAAGGCAATATGGGAGACCAATAATGGAAGGACTCGTCCTCTATAAACAAATTTAGACATTAAACCACCTAAGATTGGTGACAGGTGGGCATAATGTAGGAAACAATGGGTCTTCTACAAACATATTCAAGAGGTCGTAGAAGACGAAGCAGTCCCCTGTAAAGGGATTCTTGTGGATAACAACAGTGTATTGAAAGAACAACAAATCACTGTGGACACGAGTACAGATATCACCTACGATAATGGTGATCAAGATCTTCAAGTATGTCGGGTACAAAGGCAACCCGATGTACGAAAAAAGGACACCCCCTGGCAGAAGGGATGACATGTTTGAACAAATTAGAACCAAACTTCCTGGTGTTCTAAACTCTCTTCTTGGTTCTATACTCAAGAAGAAAACAGCTATGGTACCTACAAATACCGAAAACAACAAGTCTGCCACACTGAAGAGCCTGAAGGGAGTCCTCCCCAAATCAGCAGCCTTTTACTCCCGAATCCAGAAAATCCTTCCCCGGTGATTGAGAAAGGGGAGGGGGTCAACATCAAGACCAAAACGCCACCGGATCTGCAACACATATACAAGCAGACAGAAGGCATCTACGATCCGCAACTCAACGCCACCGGATCTGCAACACATATACAAGCAGACAGAAGGCGTCTACGATCCGCAACTCAACGCCACTGGATCTGCAACACTCCTACTAGCAGACAGAAGGCGTCAATAAGATCTGAAATAAATACCCCTGCACATACACTATAAATTGTATACACATAGGTACACCAAAGAGGTATATAAAAATCACCCGCATGGGCCCCGGCGAGCGTGTTATTGGTACACACGTGACGTCTAGGGATGCTGCGCGGGTTGACAAGTGAATTCAGGTTCGAAACCGATCCTTCTATACGGGTCAATAGAAGTCGACAGGGCTCGAACCATTAAGCAAATATAAAGTTGTGGTGACCAGTATATTTGCTTTAAAACATTCATATTATGCCTACAACAATATGAATTCACTAATAAAGGCACGAAGCCTACGAAACCCGATCATCTGTCGACAGTCTGACAGAGTTGACAAGGTTCAATCCATAAAAACAAATGACCCCTAAACACCCCGATGATGGCCGTGTTGAATGTTTATCTCAACCGGAGGGGTTCCCAAATAATTTTCAATGCCATTCCAAATATCCAAATGTCTTTCAAGCTCCATCCAAAAACTCCACAAAAATCTCAAAAGTCCAAAAATATTTAAAATATGAAATCCAACTATCCACACTTAAAACAAATTCCATCCACCCTCCGCAACAGTTTGTCGAGGTGGACAAATTCAAATAAACTCTAGCTCACAAAGAGCCAAATGCCTAGTCGAAAATATCACTATGATCCATTCTCAAACAATCTCCTGCCAGTAAGGACGTGGTACGTGTCCTCTAACCGGCGGTCTGCCGCTAAATGGCCACCGCAGGATAAACGGTTACGACGACCCGGGGCCCTCTGAACCGCGTGGTTTCGCCGCCAAATGGCACCACGATATCTCGGTTATGGCCAGAGCCAATACGCTCCTTACTGACATCAAATCCTTGAGATATGAATCAATAGGATATGATCGATAGGGCACAAAGCCCTCTGTTAGCTAAGGTGGATTCAAATTTATCCCCTTAGACAAACATCCAACCCCGGTCTACAAGGTCCCCTTGGACGAAGCAACCCATGACTGCCGACAAGGATCCTTCTGTTAGGTTGGGTCGACTACCTCCTCTGACTAAGTAGACCAGGGACCACGATGGCCCGGGACGACGGAACCATGGGATCTTGATCGGGTCTATCATCCATTCCCCCACCATCCGCTTTAAGTGCTAGATGGTGAAATTTCTATTTTAAATATCAAATCTTCCAAAATCTCCAAACTTCCCAATTATTTCCAAACTTCTCAAACCTTTCCAAATACCCAAATCTAGACTCAAAATCCAGTTTTCAAATATCCAAACCTATGCTGCTACTATATGCCAGATAACACGTATCTCTATACGTATCTGATTGACGACTAGCCTTAATCGAAAGTTCTCTCTCGTTATCTGGAGGGGTAATTAACTATAGGGGCTTGCACCTATAGGAAACCAGAACTCAGATCATAAAGTCCTCGCAAATGAGGGCGAAATCTCTGGGTAGTGTCTTATCTACAAACCCATCTGCCTTCCAAAATTTACCTCGGAACTTAGTTCGTTAAAACTCCCTCGCCGAATAAGAAAAGCGATGCGGAGGCCGAGGCCGAATTTTCGGAGCCCACATAAGCATTTAATTTAGCCCATGTTATAATCAACATGCCTGATTACAAGGTGTCATCATTATAAAGATGGGATGTGATGGGGCACAGCTAGATATAAAGTTGATCAAAACTTGATATAAAGTCTAACACCCTTACAGGGGAAATTGACTATCAGTTGTAGGTACTCCACAACCCATCTTCCTTGAGATAGATTCCATTATCATTGATGAGATGACATAGAATAACACGGAGAACATAAATTTGTAATCAAATAGAAAGATAGGTCACTTATAGTTAAGGATTACATAAATTTTAACTATGTTGAGTAGAGTTCATTTAGGCTCGGGTGTATTGATGCGAAATATCAAGAAACTTAATGATGTAGAACGGGAAGCGGCTGGCAATAATCTGAAACAAATCCTACAAGAAACCTGAAACAGTGCAGGTTTTTCTCCCAAAATCTGAGAAAAATTTCAGGGTTCTAGGCTTAGAAACAAGGGAAATTGGAAGCAGCATTCAAGAGGAAATTCTGGAATAATTCCAACAGGAAAACTGGCAGCAGCAATCAGGTTTTGAAACTTTCCAAAACCATAAGCTGTTACGGGAATTGTAATAGGGAAGAATTTAAGTCTCCAACTCAATTTCTGTAATAGAATAGGAAAAAAAAAAAAGATATGAGAGGGAGAGCAAGGCCAGCGGGATAATGATGAGTTGGGAAGCTTTGTTATTTCCTAAACCAGGGATTTGATTTAGGAATCAAATTAGGAAATATGGCATTCCCTTGCATCTGTGAAGTCACGCCTTGAGATTTTCAGAATTATTTCCAATACGTGGAAGATTCTTTAATTATGTGTTGGAAATTTAATTTCCAAATCCCACTCACGGCCAGAAACAACAATAATAAATTTAAACCCCGGCCAATGAAGGGGGGAAACGGGTATGAGAGGGAGGAAATTAATTTCCTGTACAGCAATTAACGGGGGGGGGGGGGGGGGGGGGGGGTCTAACAGCCACTGGAAAGCATTCAATTCCGGAATTGCTCACGGGATTAAATGGGAGTGAATGCTTTAGAAGTATTTGTTCCAGCAAGGAGCCACGTGCTCATATTTCCTAATTCTCTTCTCTAGCATTAGGAAATAAATGAGAGCTTGGGAAAGGTTTCAGTTATGAGGAGATTGTGGGAAATTAGGGAGGGATTTAGGGAGATTTAATAGGCTAGGAGGATTAGGTAAATACTCAATTAGATTCAATTTGAATTTGAAATTCAAATTTGAATTGATTGAAGAACTTTCCTAAAATAGACTCATTAAATTTGGAAAGATTTTGAAAATTCTCATTTATCAATTTTGAATTTTTAAATCTATCTGCATTCAATTTAATCTAAAATAGGAAACAAACTTGGATGGGGGAAGAGGGCTTGAACCGGCGGCTAGGGAGATTGGGCCGGCGGTGTGGAGGGGTCGGGTGGGATGCTTGGCCGTGGGTGTTGGACGGGGGAAAAGAGGGGTTTTCGGGTGAGGCTAGAATCCGGCGGCCAAACGAAGATGGGGAGGAGGAAGAAGATAACGACGAAGAGCAATAAGAAGGAACAAAAGCAAATAAACAAAATATCAAAGATACAACCGCGAGCCCGGACACATCCTGCGGCTGACGGGTACTATGTTGCCCTTCTCCAAGGGACTTCACGCCACGAGCCCGGACCCATCCTGCGGCTGGTGGAAACTCCGACTCCCTCCCATAGGGATTTCACTAACGTTCTTCTCAAAGAACCCAAGTGCAAAACGCAATTTTTTTTTTATTAATAATCCATCATGCCTAATACAAGAGAAGGGGCCTCTATATATAGGCCTTAAAAGAAATTAAAAGACACATTTGCCCCTTGGGCTTACATAAGACAAGAGGGTAAAAAAGGGAAATTGCAAAACTAAATTAAAATACACTTAATAAACGAAAATAAAACAAAGTGATCTCGATCGTCGATCTTCAGCTCCTCGGATTGGCATGGACGGTTGGATGTCTGCATCACTTAAGCATTGAATTAGCGCCCAGTACCTCTATTGTGAGTTGCAATGAATGTTGGATAGCTTGAAGTTCTCATGTGGCATCGTTAGTTAAGTTTGTTTCTTCATAGCACAACAATGAACAAAAATCATATAGACTCTGTGGTTCAAGATTGATTCTAATGGTAGTTTGGAAAGCTTGATAACTAGAAGGGAGACCATTGAGGATGTAAAGAACAATATCCTTATGATTCAAGGAAGAAATCGTAGTTGTTATCATATTTTTCTTGGTTTTTGAGACAAACTGATATATCATAGCATTGTAATGAATGTCATGACCTAGGTCAATTACTTGCAATATCAAGTCGGAAAAAAATGATCAAACTCTAATTAATTTTGTTCTATCAAAAATTAAAACAATCCAATAAAATTTCTTCAAAATTTAAAAAGTGCTACTAATTATTTACCATAGTTTAAAGCATATTCTACTCCAAAGATCTCAAAACAATTGAACTTAAATCAAATACATAAAATCATTTAATACCTATTCTCATTTTCTTCTATATATAAACTTTCGATGTCAGTCATTTAACTTTTAGAAGTCTTGCTTGAAACATTATATTTAGTGGGTTGGGTTTTAAATAATAAACTAATTGGCTAATTATAATTCATTAATATAACAATTCAAAAAGAAATAGAAATTAATATGCGAGTTATCCTAAGTAATCATTAAACATTTTATTTATGAGAATTTAAACATGCATATTTGGTAAGATAAAATCAATATCATTTTACAGATTTTGTAATGTATTAATCAAATTATAACTTTAAATATAACACTCGTCTCAGGAGCACCAACTTGCAGCAATTAAGGCATAATCATTTTTATTTTCATTTCATTTTCCAAACCTTCTTTATTTTACATGAGTACATTGTGTTTCTAGCTAGTATCATAGGGGAGTGAACTCCTTTATTTTTATTTTTCAAGCCTTCTCTATTTTATGTGAGTACAATGTGTTTCTAACTAGTATCATAGGGGAGTAGGGGTGTAAACGAGTCGAGTCGAGTTTTGGCACTATCGAGCTCAGCTCGTTAGTTGGAAAGTGAGCTCGAACACGAGCTCGAGCTCGAGTCGAGCTCAAAAAATGAGCTCGAACTCAAGCTCGTCCTACTATAAAAGAGCTCGAGCCGGCTCGTGAGCTTTGACAAGCTAAATTCGTTTTCCAAAAAAGCTGTTGCATTTATGATAAAATTCAATTTTTTAAAAAAGCTGCAGCACTATTTAAAATAAAGCTGCACAATTTTCCAAAAAAAAAGGTCCCGCCAGAACACCTTTTACCGCCCAAATACCACCTAAATCAAGTTTTAAGTTATATTTTAATATTTAAAAAAAAAAAGCTTCGGCACTGTCTTGTATATGACGTGGAAAAGTCCGGTTAGCTTTCTTGTCTTGGGTTGTACATAACTAAGGCTATATAATAGCTGTTATGATCTCTGTACATGATATGAAAAATTTAATCAATTTCCTTTCTCTTGTTTTACCTGCTGTGCTTTCTTGTTCTTATTTTTCTTTAGTTTCAACAAATGTCACCAACAATCTATATTTATTATTAATTTTTTTTAACTATTTAAATTTAAATAAAATAAATATTATTTAAAAATTTTAATAATAGTTTGAGCCGGCTTGCGAGCTCACGAGCCGAGCCCAGTTTGAGCTCGAGTTTGAGCTCGAGCTTGAGCTCGTGGCTCGATAAGCTCGTCTTGCGAGCTTGTTAACGAGTCGAGCTCGAGCCAGCTCGGCTCACTTACACCCCTATAGGGGAGTAAACTCCTTCATTTCAATATGTAGATGCATTTCTCTTCATTATTTTCTTTCATTTGAAATAAAATGTCTTTCATTTAATATCATTACAAAATGAAAATATTTATGTGAGGAGATGACACATCTTGTTAATAATTAAATGATAACATTAACATATGGAAGTACATGCAAGTCTTTGCATCAAGCTAGAAATAAGAATTGTAAATTTCCAAAATAAAATTATAACCACCTATCTCAAATCCTTTTAGAAGATTGATTCTTTCACTTCAATGTTACTTCAACAATTTTAGTTTAACCTTGGTCAATTCCTTGTAATTCACAGTCCATGCAACATATATACATTTATATCAAATTGTTTACATTCATTATAATTTCCTAGAACTTAATTCATAACTAACAAATAAATGTAATTTTTTAAATTAATCTAATGATAATCAAAATAATTAAATTTGAGGTTTAATTTTTACCTTAATTATAAAGGAGAAGGGAAACTCTTTTCTCTTGCATGTACTAATCTTCTTCACTTAAAATCCTATGTTTTGAAATATAAAGAAAGCCTTAGCTTTTATATCTTCCTTCATGTAAAACCAAAGTTTCTTACTTTACTCTTCTCCTACACATCTAAATCTTGAAACAATTTCATTGTAAATTTATACTAAGGTTTATTAAACTCTAATGAAATTTTTCTTATTTTGCTCAAATCTAAAAATTAATATATCTTTTATGTGTCTTTTATAAATCACATATATGATGCTTGTTGTTCTAGGTACCTCACTTTCAATCATTTTCTTATTCTTTCCTTCTTCCCCATCTCACTCTTGCTTTCCTTTCTCTGTCGAGGCTAGCGTTGAAGGTATCAACAGCACCAAAGGCAGCGTTGGAGGTGTTGAAAGGAGCGTCACCTCCCTAGCTTGCGTGCTTCTCACTTGTCTTTGCTCAAGTTTGCCCTTCTTTCCTCTTTGTCTCCTTATGTCGAATGAGGTGAAACTGCACAGACTGCTCTATGTTTCTTTATCGTGCCCTCTCGTCTTCTCTGTGTTATGCCTACTCTATTTGGTACAAAATTGCTCTTAATGAATGCATCGATGATCGATTACGTCGGTTCATTTGAATTGACTTGGTCGGTTCATTTGGATTGGTCATTACAATGAAACACGTTGTTCATCTATATTATATAGGATCAATTTGTGAACTGTAATCTCCTATAAATGGTGCTCCAAATCTCCTTACACGAATCAAGATTTAAAATGTGAGGTAATAAGAGTGCGGTTATGATAGAGGAGAAGGAAGAGGCTATGTTTTGATCTACTAGCATAGCATCCTAGTAGAGTCTTATGTGTTAGAAACAGTTTCGCGAACTGCTGTAGAGATTTGCTGTGCAGGACGAACAATCGAACCATCAAGATAACTTTCAAATCCATTTTCCCTGAAAACTTCAAGAACTTGGGAGTAGCGGGTAAGATGGTTTTCAGTAGTTAACCTGAAATTTTTTATGGTAGACATCAAAATTATAAGCTGAGAAATGAGAGAGAACCTATTCACTGAAGCAATATCTGCATCATTGTTGATAGAGGTATTCAAAGCCATAAGTAGTCGAATGAAGCATAAGCCGATAAAGCACTTGATATGGCTCTGATGCCATGTTAACAGAGCAAATGAAATTGGAGAGGAAGAGTAAGGACAGCTAACAGCATTTCTCATTCATTACAATACAACAGCGAAGATTATAAACCAGGAAATCAAATCATCACAATATCAGCATTAGTTACTATCCTATGGCTGTGATCAAATGGATGGTTAGGAAAGCACAGTGAGGATTTGCAGATGGATCATTTCAAGGACAGAGCAGGCAGAATCAGTGATCAAATCATGTTATTCCGTTAACAAACGCAACCTTCCAAATGAATTCAGAGATTGCCTCTGAACTCTCCTTTTGAGTATTGCTTCAATCTTTGTCAACTCAAACATACCTTCATCAATTCCTTGGTAGATTGTGAACAAAGCCTTGCTCTCCCTCTAATTCTTTGAGCTGCTCCGTTTTCTTCATGGATGCTTTCTTCTGCAGGTTATAGTTCATCATCTATAGTGTCCATTAACTCCCAAACATCTGCAGAGCCCAAAAAAACCTTCATTTGGATACACCCAATCTCATAATTGTCAATCCAAACAGTGAATTTGACAATCTGTAATTGAAAAGTGCTGGTTGAGGCCATTGTTTATCCTGAATACAAGCTCTGGGAAATTCAGTGTCTGGAGGAGGATCGGGAATGCAACAAGGGAGATTTTTCAATGCACCACAATCAATGTCCTTTCTTAAAATTCTGATCAATGTGGAAAATAGAATGGGAATCTGTTGAGCATCAGCAGCTGGAGATAGCTCCTTCACTCACTCAGGTTGAATAGATCAATATATACAACAAGAACAACATCAAACTTTTATCTCACTATTTGGGATCGGCTATATGAATCATTTTTTAACATTGTATCATGTAAAGAGTCAAATTCTCATAATATTTAGATCAATCTATCTTGATAGAATATGTTGAGCCACCACCAGCTTTTGCACTCAGCTTTTCTCTGCACCAAACAGTGATGCCATGGCCAATATTGATTGAAACGGGCTCTACTACCTGATTTTGTTGGCTGATGGTAGTGAGGAGGAAGCGGAGGAGATGAACGAAATGGACAAAACAGAATTGAAAGATAAAAACACAGGCAGTTCGTATTTAAGAACTCTGATTTTTTTTTTCTACAAGTCAATAATACTTCAAGTTTATACATAGCTATTTGGCAAGTTCTAGCACAAGCATGTACTAATAGCTTTTCAATGATCAAAATAACATTTTTTTTTCTTGATGACAGGAATGCAAGCCACCTCTACCACCAGCTGCAGGTGCAATAAGAACCCCATCCACCAAAATAAGCGCATGTTCTTCATCACATCACCTTAGCCCTCTGTCCTCGTCATTCCCCAGCCCTGTGCCTTCCTATCATGCCAGTCCAGCATCTTCTTCCTTCCCCAGTCCTTCCAGGCTTGAGAATTACACTACTCCAAGCATCAATCCCTCTCATCTCCTCCCCTTTCTTCGAAACCTCTCGTCTCTCCCGCCCCTTCGCATATCAAACAGCGCTCCGGTGACTCCTCCTCTCTCCTCCCCAACCTCTTCCAGGCCATTGAAGCTCAAGAGGCTGAACTGGGATTATGCCACCCATTATCACCCTATGTTTGCTGCTTCTGCCCCAGCCAGTCCCACTAGAGGCTGTCATCAACCTCACCCAGCTACAATACCAGAATGCGGCGAGTCTGATGCTTCGACCATCGATTCCAGCCAATGGGTCAGCTTCCAAAATACGGCTCCGGGGTCGCCAACATTCAACCTGATAAACACGGCGGCCTCTGTGGAAGTGAGTGCTGTGGGTGGAGTAGCTCTCGAACGGACTAGAGGCATGGTGGAGTTCGAATTTGGGAGCCCAACAGTCAAGCCATGGGAGGGGGAGAGGATTCATGAGATTGGTACTGAGGATCTGGGGCTCACATTGAGTCTCGGAAACACTGGAAGCAAATGAATGCTTGTTATATATGTAAATTTCTGATCTGAAAGGATTGGTCATTTAGTTCCAAATTCATTTTTTTACTCTTTGGAATGGACTGCTAATTCTTTCATTTCTTAAAGCTCAATTCATTCTTAACTGAGCCTAGTGTATGTTCTTCATGTTTAAATCTCTGTAAATAATGGCAGGGATCATTACCTTCCTGTTTAATTCTACCCTTATGTATGGAACCAGCTGTTCTTCATGTTGTAAGCTAAAGGTTTGCTAACTTAATGGCTGATCAGAATTTGTGGTTCTAAATGTTTAAAACAATCAGAAGAATGGTTATGTCATGGGTTTGAATCATTAAGGGATTGTTTGATTGAGTAATTTTAGTTGCTTTATTGCAGCAGAAATGTCGCCTTAGATGGTTTGGTTGCATAAAATGGCAGCTTTTTGATGATTAGATTAAGAAAGTAGATGTATTAGATTTGATTTACATTAAGAAAGATAGAGAGACCTAAAAAGATTTGGTTAGAAAATATTAAAAATGACTTTTGTTTAATAGATTTGGGTGAGAATTTGACTTCTAAAATGACACAATGGAGAAAAAAGATTCATGTAGCCGATCTCGTATAGTGGGATAAAAGTTTGCTGTTGTTATTGTTGTTATTGTATTGCAGTAGAAATGTGCTACTAAGTATCTGCACCTGGATTTGATTAAGAAAAATTCAAATATTGTGTTGTTTTTTAGAAATGATCTTTCTTAAGAAGATTATTATATCTGACCTATGGTAGATGTAGATCTAAAAAAATTTGGTTTGAAAGTATTAGAAACGATTTTTTTATAAGATTTAAATGATAATTTGACTCTTAATGTGACACAATAGAGAAAAAAGATTCATGTAGTCGTGGTGGGATAATGACTTAGGTTTCGTTTGGGACGGCTTTTTTACTGCTTTCTAAAACGGAGTTTT
The DNA here is from genome assembly GCA_016618105.1 of Dendrobium huoshanense. NCBI lineage: Eukaryota > Viridiplantae > Streptophyta > Magnoliopsida > Asparagales > Orchidaceae > Dendrobium > Dendrobium huoshanense. The sequence continues at coordinate 5,201,134 of CM028342.1, read as the reverse complement.
AGTACAAAATTTTTTATTTTTGTACTAAAACACCGTTTTAGAAAGCAATAAAAAAGCCGTCCCAAACAAAGCCTTAATGTTGTTGTGTTGCTTTTTAGAATTTTGTTTTGATAAACCTCATAGAATTTTGAAACTATTCTATTAAATAAATTTTAAACAACTTCATATATAACAAGTAGAGCCTAATTAAATGTTCATCGGTTTGGGTTAGGTCGACTCTGATTCGAACTTTTGATCTGAATAGCTTTCGAATCAGATTAAAATTCGGATCGAACCAACATCAATCCAATTCCATTATATGACCAATCTTAGATTAGGTTATAAAATCATATTTGAGGTTAATTTAAAAGCATATGAACTTATAAAATTAAGATAATATAAACTGATTTTTTATTTTTAGAGGGGTAGATTTTCTATTAAATCTTGTAATAAAAAATCAATTAAGATTAATTTTAAAATTTAATAAACTTGATCCTTGTGCTAAAAATATTATTATATATTTTTAATTATTAAATCAAATTCCTAAGCATAATTAGCATTTATGTCACTAATAAAAAAAACTTTTATAAAATAAAATTAAATAAATTATCTAAAACTCTACTAAACTATTATTATACTAATCTTTAACATAATGCTTAATTAGTGCTATAAAGTATAAAGATATTGGCTTCATTGTTTAAAGTGCTTCTCCATCTAATATATATGACATGATACTTATAAACATTGTTAAGTATTCTACAAATTATTTTAATTGATAGTGATTTTAAAAATAAAAAAAATGAGATAAATAGTATATAAAAATAATTAATTATTCATATATTATACTTATTTTAAAAGAAATTTAAATATTAAAAAAATCACCTTATTGAAAAATCTTTACTCAAATTAAAATAACAAATAAAACATATAATATCATTACTTTTAAATCTTTTTTTTTTTTTGGACATTTAGGTCATTTAAGGCAAACTCATACACACAACGCATACACATAGACTCGAACCTTAGACCTCTTAGTTGGAAGCCTAAGCTCTCAACCAATAGGCCAAGGAGAGTTGTGTACTTTTAAATCTTGAGATGCCTCATAACTTAGTGTGGCCACGTCTTTCTAAAGATCCAAAAAAATAAAAAAATAAAACATTAAAGCTTATTTAGGACGACGGGAACATAAATTAATAAAAAAATATATTTTAGGAATCAAAGGAAAGCATAGAGAGATAAAGAGATTATACTTATAAAGGCCACATTTTGCCAAGTGATTACATTAATAACCATTCATTTAATGTAAACTTAATCATAATTAGGCATCAAATAATAATTTGTTAATCATGCTGAGGCTTTAGCTACTTAGGCCCTAAGCATCAAAAGAGCACTCTACTTTTGAGTAGTAGTTGATTTGTGGGGGTGACTTAGCTTTTTATGGGATGCTTCAAGGCATTTAGGGCCACCATTGTCAAGACAAGAGAGTCCTTGCTCTCAAGTTAGGGCACCCTTTTTTACCTTTTTATTTATTTTTTAAAATAAAATAGTGGCCTAAATCTAGATGGAAGAGCTCTTTTCTTTATGCTAAAAAGATAATTAAAAATTATATTTTATAATTATTTTTTGGATGATATTTGTGTACTATTCTTGCTTAAAACAAGGCATAAATTATGGCTATGTTTAAGGAATAATTAAAATTAATTGTGTTGTGTATAGGGTCTCCTTTGGCAAAGTTGAATTTTAGTCAGAGTTAAAATTAAAAAAAAAATTATAGAAGATCAAAATAAATGATTAAAATTAAATGATATTATTCAAAATATTTTTTTATAAATAAATAATGAGTTAAATTTAAAATTAGTTGTGTTGTGTATTGATATTATATAAATATCATATGATTTTGAGTAGATATATATCCTTCAATTTTATTCATTTATCTTAATTTTTTAATGAAAAAGATGTAGGATGAGCTCTTAAATTTTATCTTTTTTTCATAAGAAAATGTTGGTAGTGATGATCATATAATAAATATATGTTACATGTTTATTGATTTTATATTTTATATTTATCTTGATTATTTTTTTTGTATGTTATTTTATTCTTAATTTTGATTAATTTTTGATGTTAATCCTTTTTAGGCAAGACATTCCATAGATGTATAAATATCTACAAATATATAAAATAATAAATAACCTAAAGATGTTGTAATAAATTATTTTAATTCATGAAAAAAATAATAATATTCTTTATTGTCACATCATCTACTTCTAATATAAATCTCCATTTATATCATAAACTATCACAAATTTTAGCAATTAAATTTATTTTTTATCTAATTTTTTTAATCTTTTTTCGAAGAGTGCTCTTCACTTCGATCATCAATCCCTTCTACATATAAAATTTTAAATATCACTAAGGCTTTGATTCAGACGGTTTTATTACTGCTTCTTAAAGCAGTCTTCTAATACCAAAATTTTTATACTAAAAAGTTCATTTAAGAAGCAGCAAAAAAATTGTCTCAAACGAAACCTAAGTTTCATACTCAATATCCATTAAAACACTTAAACTTTATGTTATTTATCACCTCTTACACCTCTTCATATTCGACAAAAGCTTTCAATATCATTAGAGCCGTAAATCTCAAACATAATCACTCAATCATAATGAAATCATTATAAGAGATTAAATTAGTTAAGCTTAATAAAAATCATTCTTAATTAAAACAATTAGTCCTCTAAAAACTTATTTCTATCAAATATAATATAAGATTAAAAGATTAATCTAAATAATCTCACATATTGTAATAAAATGATCTCAAAAGCAATTATTTAAAAAATTTCTTGTGGTACGTTCAGCCAGCTTGGAAATAAGTCCCGCACGCGTGCGAGCATCGATGAACGTGCATGGCCACGAATACATGCAAGTGGCCAACTTGTCAAGTCATATGGCCAGCTAATAAGCCTAATTAAGCAGCTAATTAAAGCATCTCATATATAGAATTAAAGGATTACCAAATCTTAATTAAGTAATTAAAAGGGGTTATTAGAGTGATTAAAGCCTAAACTAATCCAGATTAGCATTAGCGAGGGGTTGGAGGTTGGGAAACAGGAGAAGGGGGTGTCCCAGATAAGGATGCTATCCTATACTGTCATCCTTAATTACTTTAATTAATTAGGTTTTTATGGGGATTAGTCAAAGTAATCACTTTGGCATGTGAGGGAATCCTTCACGAGCCATGCGCATCTTCTTTCTTTTCTTTTATTCTCTCTTTCCTCTCATCCTACCATATATTTAACTCTCTCTCTCTCTCTATCTCTATCTAGGGCTCTCTCTCTAGGATTCTCCTTCTCTCTCTTTAGGCCTCATTCTCTCTCTAGGGCTTTCTTTCTCTACGTGCATGCTTAATTTGTGGGTGATTGAAGAAATAGTGTTGCTTAGTAAGTAAAACATTGCTAACTCTCTCTCAATTTTCTCTCTCTAATTAATGATCCTTATCCTCTAAAACTTGCAAAGAGAAAATTAATTAAGGCCTTGCTTAGTAGTACACAAAGGATTAATTTATGACTGTATTCGACCATGGAACATTTGTTACGGAGAGGGTGAGGATTAGCACGTGGTAGGTTAAGTTTATGTAATGTAATTTGCTTAATTAGGAGTAATTAATTAGAGATAATAAGGGATTAGTTGTCATTAGTTCATGTTTAGGAAGAAACTTCTCTCATTGAAAATGTGTTTTAAATGCTCCAATTAACGAATTTTCAACATAATAATTAATCTTATCTAATTATTATGATTAGCTTTAATTAAAAATGTATTGGTGTTTCCATTTGTTCATAATATTGTTAGTCCTTCATGAGGGGTTGGGTTTATTTATGTATTTGATAATTTAAATTATTTGATTTTTTTTTTAACAATAGTCTATATGAATATATAGATGCATTTATAGTTAAAAAAGGATAAAATCACATCATTTAATAGCAATGGTTCTTAAATCCATGCTACAAATATCTTTAGAAGACGTTTAAATAGGGGTATCAAAAAGGGTTTTCGAGTCGGGTTCGGGGCAACCTCAAACTTGACCCGCCTCCAACTGACCTAACCTGATTATGAAAACGGGTCAAAAATTCGAACCTGAACTCGAACTGATTAATTCGAGTTCGAGTCAACCCGAAATGACCAGCCAACCTGATTTTTTTTTCAATTTTTTGCATTTTTTCTATTTCAAATTTATTCAAGTAATTCTATTAACATACAAAACATAGAAGTACATATAATTATTTGAGCAACTACAAATAAACACAAATTACATTTACAAAATACTAACACTAATTATTAAATTACAAATTACATATTTACATTTATAAAAACTAATGCAAAACATAAATTAAATTACAATTACTAATACTAATATACATTACAATCTTACATCCATATTGCTATACTAACGTCGAAACACAAAGGGTTTAATTAAATTTGGGTCTAAGTCGGGTCATGGTCGGGTTCTCGGGTCAATCTGAACTCAACTCGATTTTTAAAATGGATCAAGTTTTAAATTTAAATCCGACTAATTGGATAAACAGATTGACCCAAAATTATATCTTCAGCCACACATTTGTTTTCTAATTTTACATTTTTTTAATAAATATGATTATAATTTTTAAATAAAAATGTAGCTAAAATAACAATTTCAAATTATTGAAATTTTTGGTTGCATGATAAATGATACATCGTCAATAAATTATCTTGATCGGGCACTAATCTCAAGGCAAAATCAAGTTGGAAACTTCCAAAATTAAAAGTAGGAGCATTTGAACTCCGAATTCAGCAAACTTACAGTCGAACTGAGCGTCTCGGAAATACGAACCCAACGACACCAAATTTGACCCAATCCAAGCCCAAATAAGTCCAAATCAAGGACTAGAAGCGCTGTTGGAAGGTTTGAACCACAATTTGGATTACCAAACGGTTTCCAAACATTACAAGCTTATAGTCGAATCGAGCGGCTCGACGAGACAAATCCAACGAGCCCAAGATCACTGAATTCCAACATCACAAAGACATTCAAATTTCATCAAACGGTTCATAATCAAGAGATTCAACATCGGCCGTCCATCCAACACCCTTGATTTATCACATATTTACGGGTCATGCAACTCCAGAAATCTATAAATAGACCTCTCTCATTTCTCTTGAAAGAGGATCCAAAGAAGAAGAGAAGAAGAGAAGATAAATAAGAGAAGAAAGAAGCTCCTCCTCCACCACCGCCTGAGTTCGCCGAACTACCGCTTGAGTTCGCCGGACTACCGCTTGAGTTCGCCGGACCACCACTTGAGGCCCTCACATTCGCCAGACCATCACCTGAGGCCCTCACCCGCCACTTGAGGCCCTGTGCTCCACTAGAACACCACCTAAGGTCCAAACTTCTACCATACCACCACCTAAGGCCCTCGCCTTCGACGGATCACCACATAAGGCCCTCGCCTTCGTCGGACCACCACCTGAGGCCCTTGCCTTCGCCGGACCACCACCTGAGGCCCTCGCACTCACCGGACCACCACCTGAGGCCCTTGTCTTCGCCCGACCGCCGCTTGTGGCCCTCACCCTCGCCGGATCCCCACCTAAAGGCCTGAACTCCGCTAGACCAACACTTGATGCCCTAAACTCCGCCAGACCATCAACTGACGCCATAATTCTGCCAAGTAGCTGTCAGACTACTAAGTGAAGCCCCAACTTCCAAGTGACACAATATTTTACACTAGATTTCAACCATACAATTAACATTTGTAATCTGATCGCCCTCTGGGACGAGTCAATCCACTGTAATCAATTCAAATTCTAGTGAAATATTTTCAACTGTATTAGGCCCCGTGATTTTTCCCTTCTTAGAGTTTTCAATGTAAAAAAACTTGTATTCTCTGTGTGTGAGATCGATATCCGTGCAACGCTAAGACATAAAATTATAGCTCTATCGTCGCGTGTACTCTAGCCCGCAACAATAATAATTAATCACAGACAATTAATAATCATTTTCTTGAAAAAAAAATGTCAATAAACATTAAGGCTTTGTTTGTTTGATCGTTTTTTTGCCTTTTCCGTTTTTGGAAAAGGAGGAATTTTTGTTTGTGTTGTTTGGTTCGTCAAATCACGTTCCCAATAACTCCTTTTTTTCATTTTTCTACAATTTTGAGAAAGCTTTTTATATATGATTCTCTGTTATAAAACTCCATTTTCTGAACTAATATTTTTTAAAGCTGTCTTTTACAAAAACACAAAAAAAAAAAAAAAACAAACTAAGCCTAAAAACGTATACTTAAAAATACTTTTAACAACCTAAAAATATGCCTAACAATATTATTTTTACTCACCATATAAGCCTTCATTTTACAACTAAATAGAAGGAAGTTGAAGCACCCAACCGAGGCTAATTATGAACATCAACTGGGGACCACAAAAAAGGACTCTCAACTACCCGTCTGCCACCTTATCCTGAGCGCCAACCCCTCACTGCTACTCGCCCAAAGTTAATTAGCCAATGAAAAGCTAACACGTTACCACCTAGCCTTCAATCAGCGCAATGCCCCTCTCACATGGTCTTCACAAAACCCGCTCCTCACTCCTTAGTCCTTTCATATGCTCCCGGGCCCTCCTCTGTTCGACACGTGTATCCAAACAATAAAATCCATCAATATATTCGATAATAAATTAATAAAAAACCATATCTCAACCAATTTTACATAACAATTTAATTTAATTATTTCTAAAATTAAAATCAATGTTTGCAAATTGAAATTAATTATTTCTAAATTAAAATTTTACATTTTAAATTTTTCATATCAATATCAAATTTTATAATTAAATTGAATTCAATGCTTAAAAAATAATAAAAAATATTATATATATCTCATATATGAAATAATAAAAATAAAAATATTTCTCATAAAATAATAATCAAAGTCAATATATTTATTTCTTATGTGAAAAGATGGTGGGCCCATATTAAAGGGTCTTGAAGTTTCTTTGTCAAGTTCAATCACATACATACAAGTCCTTTGTTGGCTTGGCTATTGTGAGCATGATAGGCCATTGTTATATGATTAGACTTTATTTAATTTATATGAAAATATTAAAATGATAAGAAAATTACATAAATTTAAAATTTATGATAATTTTCTTTTTTATATTTATCTATTTGCAAATTGAATTAAAAATATTTCATATTTGTAAAAATAATAATAATTGTGGATAAAATTTGTAAAAGTTACACTATGATGGAAGGCCCCACATTTGCATAAGTGAGCCTTTTGGTAGGCATATATATAGAAAGGTATATCCATAAGGGATGGGAATTGCTAATTATGTCTAAAGTTTGATGTGATGAAATTACTAAAATTGGTGAGTAGGGGATAAGAACTGACCAATACTATAAGCTTCAAATGTTTTGGATATACTTGAAGATATCTATGATATATAAATAATTAATATCGCACTCGTCTTAAAAAAGATCTTTACATTTCGAAATCCATCATGATCTTCTTTTGATCATAGGGTCTGGTGTCTAAATCAGACGAGTTGAGCGCCTCTAGTCACTTCTGAATTGAGCTTGATTACTTAATTGAATTCGATCCTGATCATGAGCCAATTCGTTTGTTATAAATGAAAGAAAATAATTATGATTCAATCAATTATTGTAACAAAGTAGTAAAAAAATGATAAATTATATTTTAAGACTTCGGTTTGGGGTAGCATTTGTAATGCTTTTTAAAATGGCTTTTTAAGCACAAAAAATTCAATTCAATAATTTTTTGTAAAAAAAAAAACTATCTTAGAAAGAAAGAAGAAAATCATCCCAAACGAAGCCTAAATGTATTTAATATTAACATTTTTTAAATGAGCAAGCTTGCAAACTAACAGGACCAGTCACGGCTGACTCAAGCTTGACTCATTAGCTTATCGATTTAAGCTCATGAGCTTTTTATCAAGCTAAGCCCGAGCCAACTCACAAGTCCACTTGACTCACTCATAACCCTAATCACGATATTCCAACACAAAATTTCCCTAGTAGCATACATGCTAGTCCATTTTGATGAGAAAATTTATGTTATAATATTTTAATATAAATTTTATAATAATAAAGTATTTAAATTATTAAAAAAATTAAGATAAACATATTATATGACTAATTAATTCTTTTTTATATAATTATATTTAATTAATAATTATTATTACATTTGAGTAATTAATTTATTTTTATTGTAGTACATGAAGTGGACATTTGATTGATTTGTTGTTTTATTATTCACTGATTTATAAGAATAAGCTTTGTGCTGTCGGTTGGCTGTTTAAAGCCTTTGCTATATATGGAAACTGAAATCTTACTAACTTAATAACATAAACAAATTAAACATCACATAATTAATACTTTAATTAAAGTGTCATTTAAAGAAGTGGGCACAAACAAAAAAATAATTAATTTTACTGTTAATTGATTTGATGTTGTTTTTAAGTAATTAATAAGCACTAGATCCAGTAATTTAGGCTTTTTTAATGTGATTAGCAAGGCAGTTCATGTAGTGGAGAGAGGGACAGCCATATAGTTAATTATTCTTAATTACTAATTAGTATTTTCACAGCTTATATATGAAGATTAGGAAAGCTAATCTTCAAGTTAATTGAAAATTAATCACTGGTAATTAAGATACCAATGTATTGTATGTTAGTAATAATGATATTATTAAGATAATGAATATGTATCAATTTAGGAAATATGATTAAAGAAATATTAAGTGAATTATTTTTGTTTTTTACCTTTTTTTTTTTTCTTACCATGATTTTGAATATGTCATAAATTATTAAATAAGATAATAGTTATATATTTGATGTTATTTAGAGGTCGATCATGGTGTTATATAAGTAAATAGAAAGATTTAAGTGTTAAATTTATAGAGTTAAGAATTGTGAGGTATGCACGTAAATCGAGTAATTATTTATTTAGACTTATATAAAATATAAAACAAATTAAATAATAAATAAAAATTTGTTGTATTTTAAATTTTGTGTTGTTGTTTGATTGAGGGGCTATTTGTTATGACGAAAACAGAATGTCAAGTATTCCAAATGCATTACTTTTTCTCTGCTTTTTGGAGTTTGGTTTTGTGAAAAGCAAATCCAAGGTAAAGTAATCTAAATACAGTGTATTTTATTCTAGTACGTTCATTTTTGAGGTAAAGCGTTCTCGTCCATTTTGACGGAGAACGATTTACACCGCTTACTCGACCAATGTCGACGGCCACTGTCGGTGCCCTATGGCCGACGTACCGTCGCCAACAATGCCTCTAGTCACAGCCACCCATGCCAGCATTAGCCCATCGCTGCCACAATCGCATCGCCACTACTGCCCTCCAACTTTATATTACATTCACTTTACTTCATATAAAAAAAAAAGGTAAAATCATATATGCATTTATTTTACACACATCCAAGCAACTTCAAAGCAATCTTTTCTCAGGCAATCAAATAACCCCTGAATGAAGATCAAACACAACGAAATGGTATTTTTTTAAATTCATTTTTTATGTAATTCAAAACTAAAGAAAATTCAATGTATATATATATATATATATATATATATATATATATATATATATATATATATATATATATATATATATATATATATATATATATATATATATATATATATATATATATATATATATATATATATATATATATAAACAATGAGATCGATGGTGGCTAGAGAGATCATAGCAAGAGGTGGACGTCAAAACTAAGGTTTGCAGAGGCAAATTAGATGTTAGAGCTTTGGTTGGCTCTTGGTGGAGTCGAGGTCAGCACTCGAGTTGCATGATGGTGCTAATCAAGAAGATTTGCTGGATTTATAGAGTTTAACAAGTTCCTATATTTTTAATTTAACTATTTGGTCTAATTCAAAATATAACAAAAAAAAATCTGTGAAGATAATTTTAAATTATTTAAAAAATGATTAAATATTTATTTAATTCTTAATCAAAAAAATAAAAATTAAATTTTTGACATATTTGAAAAAATTACTAACTCATAATTATTTAATATTTAAATAAAAAAAAAACATTGAATGAAAGCAAATGAGAAAGCTGTCTTGTCGAAAAAGATGGCTGCAACCTTTTAACTGCGGCCTACAAAGCAGTGGCGGAGTACCAGACCGCACTGTTGCCAAAGTGGATGCCTCCTTTCCCTGGGTCCCTGATAACAGAGACGTGACTCTCAGATTTAAATCATGTGGGGTCCATTTCAATTCTAAGCTCATCACTTTTCGACACGTGTCTTCTTACGGTGGTCCCCTACTGAATTATCAGGATTCGACACGTGTCGACATATGGGAGAGAGCCCGCCTCTGCCGCACCCCTATGAAACCCACCGAGCTCGCTCGGGACGGCTTATCCTCTTTCATCGTGCCTACCATGCCTCTGGCTCTAGGGCCCGGTCCGAACATCCGGCTTAGCCGGCATGGATTTTATTAAATATTTACTTAGTTGAAAAAAATAAAATAAAATAAAACAATTTAATTGAAGCCACCGTTTATTTATAGAATTTAGAGAATTATATGAAATATCATACCTAAAAAAATAAGAAAATTGAAAAAAAAAAATTAATGTATGATGCAACTTATTATAGGTTGTCTTAAAGGAGGAATTATTATGTGTGGAGTTTGGACGAGAAGAACTATTCAGACTGTTGTGTAAACATAAAAATGTGGACACTTATATGTTCGGACAGTTCTTCCAGTCCAAACTTCGCACAGAATAATTTCTCGTTCTAAAGATATGGTCTTGTTGATTGATTTATACACGAATCTTTATTTATAGCGTGCCACACAACCATGATGTGAGACCTTTGTGCGCAAGTCTTTGTAAGGGAGCTCTTGATGTGTAGTGTATAGGGAGAGTTTATGAAGGTGAATCTTCTGGACGTGCTAGCGAAACCATTTGGACAGATTCAAACTCCTAGTAGCAAAATGACAAATCCTTTATGAGTCGAAGTGATTACAAACCAAGGATTGGTTAAACCTGGGAAATCATAGTTGAAATCTTTGAGGTGCGGGTTTCCTATCGTTGAATTGGTGATGCTAATGACAGCCAAGTAGCATTGACCATGAAGAATTAATGATCGTTGATGAATGATTTCTATTGAGCCAAGTGGCATTTTGAGATTGAGGTGAGTATGAGCGAATCCCTTCTTTGAGGCCTACTCCTCAGTCCAGCCCGCACGAACAAGTCCTCACATCACGACCTTGCTTGAAAACTAGTCCTGATTCTACATAGTAGTATCGACCGACTTATTTGCCGATACTTTTTTTAATCATGACGAGTACCCCTCATAAAAAATATGATCGCTCAAGCCTAATCTTTTTTTAATTATATAATATATGTGGATGAAATGTTTTGAGCCGTGTGCTCACAACCTCCCATAAATGTTGTAAGAAATCTTGATATTGATTCAATGTATGAGGTTGGAGAGACGTACTGTACCATTGCATGCCTTCCAAAACTCTTATGGCTTTGGTTTGAATGAGAACAAAGATTGTCGAGCAGGGAAGTGTCAACTTCTCACAACTCAATAAGTACTCTCTCATTTACTTGACTACGTAATTCCAACCCTATTTTTAAATATTACATTTATGTTTTCATTTGGAATAACTTTTTTACTGTTTCTTAAAGCTATTTTTTAGTACAATTTTTTTTTTAAACTGATTTAAGAAGCAGGAAAAAAGCAATCTTAAACAAAGCCTATATTAATTTTTTTTACTCTCTCTCTCTCTCTTTCTCCTCTTTTCTATAACATTATGTATATCTTATATATAATATTTAGTTTTATTTTGTGTTAGAACATTCGAGATGATAGTGATTGAATTTTAATGTCATAGCTTTCATGAAATTCCATATATATGTATGGAACTATGGATACAAAAGAAGGTAGTAGGCATCATAATTTGTACGTTACATGAAAATCAGAAAGGAAAAATATCACGAGGATTGATCAGGATGAAATGATCTACTATATAAATGTATGACTGAAATCTGCTTTTCTTCTCAATTGGAGAAGACGATACTAGATATTTGTATTTTTGTTAGATGTATGTGAGGGAGAATGTTGGAAATGTAATGGCTAGATAATATTAGCCGGACAATGTTAGAGATTGACTGTAGGATTATTATTGTAGACGAACAATAGTAGTCGGGCGATAATAGTTTGGAGATATCAGTCGGATAATTGCAGTTAGACGACGACATATGGGAGATGACGATTGAACAATGAGAGTTAGACGATGATGCATGAGAGATGACGGTAGGACAATGCGTCAATGACAAACATGTGATGGTGGTGATTAGATAATGCTGGTCGGGCGATGATGGTTGAAAGATAGTAGCCAGGCGATAGTAGTAGTTGTCAGTGGTCGTCAAAGTCGAACATTAGTAAGACTCTAGAGTTCTTCAAATCTTCAAGCTCTCTCTTTTTTTTCAATCAAGATAACCTCACGTGAAGAATGATGATCAATTTATAATACTAATAAAGTGGTCATTTTATAAGTTTAGACAAAATTTCATAGCACTATATTTGACGACACATATTAATGACCTTAAAATCAAATGATATTAGGCTTGTTAGATTTGTTTCATCGAGCTGCTTGATTTGACTTTAAGCATATGTAAGATTTGAATATCATTCAATCCTTCAATTATTAGATTTGTGTTGAGATTGGTGATATTACGTATCATAAGTTACACTAATCTCGAAAAAAACCCCTTAGAAACATATTCTAACATATTTTGCATCAAAATATCCCAAAATAATTTTTTTTTATCGTAAATTTTCTCGGCCGTAAAAGCCTAAACAACATACTTAATTAACACTCCAATCGTCCATTAAACCAATGAAATTCGGATGAAAGCGATGCCTATGGCCACCAATCGAGTTAGATTAACGAGAATTCTAATAATTAATCATTCTCCCATACCTTTAAAGTGATTAAGATCCCCTAATCAAGATTAATTAAGCCTTGTTAATCTCAAAAAGATGGATTATGGATGAATTAAAATAATCAATAGTAAAAATACTAGTCGAGCTTTAATTGAATAGCTTCAAACTTGGCTCGAAAAAGGAGGAGCACACCATGGCCAAAAAAAGTGGGGGCGTCCCCACCAGCCGGAACGAGGACAAAAAATCTCCAAGTTTTTTTTTTTTAATTTTATTTTTTTATTATAAAGAATATTTTTAAAATATTTTATTAATTCCTCTTTTTAATAACATTTTTTATAATAGATTGAGGGCTCTCTAGAGCGAACTTTTATTTGGTCCGGTGAACGTAGAGCTAGGGCTGTCAATAATTGACACGACCCGAAAACCCGACTCGAACACGACCCGGAATTTTCGGGTTGGACACGACCCGTTCGAAAAACGGGTCGGGTTCGGGTTCATAAAAGTGACCCGGATCAAATTTCGGGTCGGGTCCGGGTTAACCCGCTAACGACCTGTTTCGACCCGCTTTATATTTTACGCGGCGTCAAACGTGTGCCGTGCAGCGTGCGTAAGCGGGATTCATAAGGCCTTTAGGGTTAGGTTTTCGTCATTTTCATTTCACGCACCGTAAAGTCGAGCTCTCCTCTCCTTCGCTGCTTCGCTGCTTCGTCTAGGGTTTCCCGTTTCCGATTATCGTTTTCTTCTGTACAGATCTCCTCGATCTGTCGACGGTTTACTCTCTTCTCCTTCTGTGGCAGATTCTTGGTTCGTGGTTTCGTGGTGTTCATCGTGCACATCTGCTTTGGATCAACAAGAACACTTACCTCTGTCGCTGTTTGTATCTCTCATCTTCTTTCCTTTCTTCTCCTTTTCCTTTGATCTACATATTGTGAAATGCGAAGTTCATTTTGGGGTTAGGGTTTTTCCGATATTCCGGTGCAAATGAGCCAAGTCGAGCTCGATTTTCTTTGTTCAGTTTCTGCTTGTTTTTTTGTTAGGTTATTGCAGTGATGCACTTATGTCATTAGGTGGTTGAAACGAGCCAAGTCGAGCTCTATGCTATCGTATTTCTGTTAAGTTTCGACGGTTTTTTTCTGTTCCCTTACTGCTGTTAATTCTGTGCAATCGAGATCGAGCCATGTCGTGCTCTATGTTGTGGTATTTTTGTGCAATTTCTGCTGTTATTTCTGGTGCAAACGAGCAAAGTTGAGCTCGATTTTCTAGTTATCTTTGTTCAGTTTCTGCTGGTTTTTCTGTTAGGTTATTTCAGTGATGCACTTATGTGGTTGAAACGAGCCAAGTCGAGCTCTATCATCTATGCTATCTCATTTCTGTTTAGTTTCGGCTGTTTATTTCTGTTCACTAACTGTTGTTAATTCTGTGCAAATGAGATTGAGCCATGTCGAGCTCTATGTGCTGGTATTTTTGTGCAAGTTTTGCTGTTATTTCTGGTGCAATTTTGCTGTTATTTCTATGCAGTTCTGCTGTTAGTTCTATGCAAACTAGCCCTGCTCTATGTTTTGGTTTTTCTGTGCAGTTTCTACTGTTATTTCTGTGCAGTTTCTACTGTTATTTCAGTGTAGTTTCTTCTGTAATTTCAGTGCAGTAACTGCTGTTAGTTCAGTGCAGCTTCAACCCATTAAGTATTGAAGTTATGTTTTGTAATTTTTTTGATAGATGGAGAATTCCAATACCAATCAAGGGAATTCTTCTTTTGCTGAAAATGAAGCAGTACAGACTTGTGAAATACCTGTAGAGCCCACTAACGAGCAATGTAATGATGCGACAATTACTAAGAAACGACGAAGAATGACCTCAGTGGTTTGGGGCCATTATGAGATGTTACCTAATACGAGTGATGGAAAACAAAAATGTAAATGCAAAAAATGTGGTACTACTTATCTATGTGATAGCAAAAATGGAACCGGTAATCTTAGACGCCACCTTGAAAATTGTAAGAAAAGAAATATGCGTGATATAGGACAGTTGATCTTACAAACCAACACTGAATCTTCAATATCTATGTGTGATGACAAGTTTGATCATGCTGAATTTCGTGACTTGTTTACTGCTTCTATCATCATGCATGATTTACCTTTTCAATGTGTGGAATGGGTTGGGCTTCGAGCAATTCTGTTATATCTTCGCCGTGACTTGCAATTAATTTCTAGAAACACTGCTAGAAATGATTGCAAAAAATTATTCCTTAAGGAGAAGTGTAATTTAATGGAACAGTTATCTAAAGTCACTAGCAGAATTTGTTTAACATCCGATCTTTGGACATCTATAAATACTGATTGTTTTATTTGTTTGACTGCTCATTATATTGATAATGATTGGCATTTGCAAAAGAAAATTATTACTTTTTCATTCATGCCACCTCCCCATGACGGAATTTCATTGTTTGAGCAGTTACAGTTGCTTCTGGTTGAATGGAAAATAGAGAACAAGCTATTTAGTATTACTTTGGATAATGCTTCTGCAAATAATAGTTGTGTAGATTATCTAAAAAATCATTTGAATTTGCGTGATGCCTTGATAATGGAGGGTGCTTTTTTTCATATACGTTGCACAGCACATATCATTAATCTTGTAGTTCAAGAAGGTTTGAAAGACATTGATAGTGCAACTGGGAAAATAAGAGAGAACATTAAGTATGTTAAGGGATCTCAAGCTAGAAAACAAAAATTTCTTGATTGTGCTTCACAAAGTTGCTTGGATGGGAGACGAGGTTTACATCAGGATGTACCAACCAGATGGAATTCCACCTTCTTAATGCTTGACAGTGCTATTTATTTTAAACGTGCTTTTCAACATTTAGAATTGGTTGGTTCTAATTACAAGACTTGTCCAACATCTATGGAATGGGAAAAAGCTGAAGAGATTTGCAAGTTCTTGGAACCTTTCCATGAAATAACTTGTCTCATTTCTGGGTCTAAATATCCTACAGCAAATTTATACTTCCCTTGTATTTCAACAGCTTATGCGAAACTTAAAAATGTTTTGTTGAGTAGCCATCAGTCTCTAAAGAAAATGGCTGCTGGAATGATTGTGAAATTTGAAAAATACTAGTCAGAATTCAGTGATATTTTGGCAGTGGCAGTGATTCTAGATCCGAGATATAAAATGGCATTTGTTGAGTGGTGTTATCAAAAATTGTATGCTGGCAACTCCAACTCCGAACTTAGGAAGCTGAAACTCAAGTTAATTTCATTGTGTGCTAACTACAATTCACGAATGAATCCTGCAATAGGAGAAAGTACAAGAATGAATGCAGTTGCACAAGGGTGTCCTACAAAGATTAAGTCTAAATTTTTGCAGGTTCATTGTTGATCTTTATATGTATATTTATCATTTCATTTATTTTCCATTTTTTATTTCTAATACCCATCCAAAAAATACAGGATTTTGCTTCATTCCAGAAGGATGCCTTTACACCTAGGAAATCTGAATTAGACATCTACCTAGAGGAACCTAAGATTGATAGCAGTATTGATTTAGACATTTTAAAGTTTTGGCAAGGGAACCAATATAGATTTCCTAGTCTTTCAGCAATGGCTCGTGATATACTATGCATTCCAATAACAACAGTAGCATCTGAAAGTGCATTCAGCAATAGTGGTAGAATTTTAGATCAACACCGAAGTGCATTAAAACATGATATTGTCGAGGCACTAATTTGTGCTAAGGATTGGTTATACGGAGATCATGGTGATTATTCATTCATCTTATATTTTATTGTTTTTTTGTTTAAGATCTCAATATGCTAATTTATTTTTTAATACATGTATTATTGCAGCAGTAAAAGATCCCGAAATTGACGCAATAACTGATGATATCCTAAATTTAGATGTGAACAACAATGAAGGAGATGCTGGTGACAGTTCAGTAGTTGGATGAACATCAGTTTATTTGCTGTTTAATTTTTCTTTAATTTGATGTAATGAACTATTTCTATGCTTGGTTTGCTGGGATGGTTTGCTGAACTGAAAAAATAGTAAAAACTGCACAGAAATAACAGCAGAAACTGGGAGATGGTCGGCTGTGTTTGGGAGGGAGATGGTCGGCTGTGTTGTTGCTTCCTTGCTAGTTTGCTGGGTTGGTTTCTGTCTTATTTTTTCTGGGCAGCTGTCTTGAAATGCTGTGTTGGTTAGCTGTGTTGTTGGGTTTGCTGTGTTGTTGCTGTCTTGGTGTTGTTGCTGTCTTGAAACATTTAGGGTGTTAAGTTTGCTGTGTTTAGGGTGTTGTTGTTGGATTGGTTGCTGTCTTGATGTTATTGCTGTCTTTCAAAATTTTGTGGATTTTCGGGATGGTTGGCTGGTAGGCCTATTGCCTGGGTAGCTTGGTTTGCTGTTATTTCTTTGTGGCTGTGTTTACAGGGAGATCGGTTGGCTGTGTTTAAGAGGGAGACTGGATGGCTGTGTTGTTGCTGGGTTGACAGGGTTGTTGCTGGGTTGACAGGGTTGTTGTGGGTTGTTCATGGTTAGCTACTTGGCTGTGTTGTTTCTTCCTTGCTAGTTTGCTGGGTTGGTTTCTGTCTTGTTTTTTCTGGGCAGATGTCTTGAAATGCTGTGTTGGTTATCTTTAAACATTTAGGTTGTTGAGTTTTTTGTGTTTAGGGTGTTGTTGTTTTGGTTGCTGGCTGGGTAACTGTGATACTTTGGTTGCTGGGTTTGCTGTGTTGTTGCTGGGTGGTTCAAGAAGCCCAGGGCTGTTGGTTACTTGGTTGGCTGTGTTGTTGCTGGGTGCTTCAAGAAGCCCAGGGATGTTGGTTACTTGGTTGGCTGTGTTGTTGCTGGTTGGTTCCGAAAGGATTGAAAGTTGAGTAGCAATGATGAGTACCCTTCTAAACTTATTGTGATGTCATTTGTGGGAAAAAAGTTATTACAACCAGGTGGCATTTGGAGGGCTAATCAAACAGATACTAAGTATAAAATACAAATTGCCGCCTTGGATGGCAATATCTCAATTCGCAAGTCCGTATAAAATTATATTGACTCACATTTCATTGAATGATGAATTATTTGAAGGGTTAATCTGAGCTAATAACTCAAGCTTTCAACTAATTCATGGATTTAAAATTATATCTATTTAATTGTTTATCTTTTTTGCAGTTAGCTTATATCTCCAGGACTCCATGAGTGCAGGCAGGCAGGCACAATTTCACAAGACTTCAACTAGTCAAGGAGTTCAAAATTTTTTTAAATTGTAATATTCGTTTGAATTATCTGTAAATTGTAATTATTTGTTTAATTTATTTGTTAGTTTAATATTTTGTATAATTTGTATATTGTAATTAGCAAATTGCTTCTAATTCATAAATAAAAAATTTTTTCATGCAATTTTTTGTTTAACTGTGTTGATGTTTTATTTTTTTTTTTTGAGATATTAATGAAAATTACTCGGGTTAGCGGGTCAATCTGGGTTGACCCGAACCCGACTCGGGTCGGGTTCGGGTCTTGAATAGTGATCCGTATCCAAAACCGGGTCGGGTTCGGGTCAACCCGTTTAGCTTCGGGTCATTTCGGGTTAGACACGAACCCGACCCGTGACCCAAAATTGACACCCCTACGTAGAGCTACGTTCGGCCGGCACTAAGATCGCAAGCACAAAACGAGAAATACCGAGAAATATCATTATGTGAAGACAAAATACCGAGTAATACCAAAAATACCAAGTTTTTTCTAGAAAAACTCTATATTTTTTGGTATTGCTCGGTATTGCTCGGTATTACTCGGTATTGATCTTCCCAGAGTGGTATTTCTCGTTATTATCAAACAATACCTAGCAATACCGACCAAATACCGAGCAAAAATCGAGTAACAATCCTTTGATCGAACGTAGATCTACGTCCGGTCAGAGGACGTAAAGCAACTTTCATACTCTTTTTATTTCAGATCATATTTTTATTTGACTATTATTTTTAATATTTAAAAAAAATATCTTAAGAAGCTGTTTTGGCAATCAGATCTATTAATATGTAAGAGCCGTAAAAAAATTGTTATTTGGCATTTCAAAAAAGAACACATTTAGGGTTTGTTTGGAACAATTGCAGCTTTTAAAGCTGTTGTAAAAAGCAAGAAATTATTTTGTGTGGAGGTCGGACGCAGCTCTACGTCCGAATGTGTATAAGGTGCAACCATGTCAGCGGTATCGAGCCGCGGAACTGAGTAGTTCTAAGCCACGGTACCGAGCTGTGGTACACATCGAAGGAGTGATGTGGTGCATTTTGATTGGTCTCCGGATGACATTCAACATCCGCACATAATAATTAATTGCACAAAGTAGATTCCAAGCATGAAATATCCTTGAAAGCAGGAAAAAAAATTATAGCAAATAGAAATTATTGCTGAAGTCTGGAAAACAAAACAACATAAAGTTGTTCACAGATAAATCATTATAATATCTACATTAATTTTTTAAAAATTTATTTTCTCCATAAGAACTTCCCAATCATTTTTATAAAAGTTTATAACTACCACCCATAAACCCTAACAATTGCTTTTTTTAATTTCTACAAAGAAAAAATTAAATATATATATTAAGATATCATACTATAATTTATATCATTAGTTTATAAATTATTGAATTTATTTTTAGGTTAATGTTATATCTAATAAAATTATATTACACCGATATTAAATCATATTCAATACAAAATTTTCAATAAAAACTTTTTCATATAAAATTGCTGTGTTTTGTGTATGTAATGACATTTATGACGATTTATATATCTTTAGCAAAAATTTAATATATATATATATATATATTTTTTTTTTTTGGGACAGGGAGTATCAGCCTTCGGCCACTAATCTCCCCGGTCGACCTAGCGTACAACCCACCCCATACTCATCCGGGCCAACACTTAAGGCTTTGCACGAATTGCCATGGGATTCGAACTCGGTACCTGGCCTAAGGCCAGCCAGCTCTTCACCACCAAGACAACCCGTGATGGGTGAATTTAATAAAATTTTGAAATACCTTTTTTATCAATCAAATTAATTCGATTATAAAATTGTCACATTGTTCAATAATGAAAGATAAATGCTATTTACACCCATTTTAATCAATAAAAATTAAACATTAATTTAAATTATTTATCATAAAAATAATTATGAAATATATTTTTCTTCTATATAAATAATAGAAAAAATAATTAAGCCAATACATTTAAAAATTATTAACTTCTACTACTTTGTAAAATTTTATATTTTTGAGCTAATCAACAAGTTCATAAAAAAAAAACAATATTGTCCCTCAAATTAGGAGGTGTAAAGAACTTTTATTTTATCCAGTGAACGTACGCTCCTCTACGTTCGGTTTGGACAAAAAACTCGGTACAAGCACGTTTTTGTCTAAAACCGAACGTAGAGGAGTGTACGTTAACTGGATGTAATAAAAGTTCGTTAAAAAATGGCTTAATGGCTCAATTTCGGGTCCAACACAAAATTGATCTGACCCAAATCTCAACAACCCTTTTAATAAAAGGCTAAAAAAGATGGACTCAAACCTAACTTGGCAACAAACCGAATGACCTAAACCCATCAGAATAACCTATTTTGATTAAAATAATTCTTTTTTTTAATAACTTGTTTATTGTGAAATTTAATTTAATTGATATAAAAATAAGAATGTCATACTAACAAATACAAAATTAAAAGAAAAAAATATTAAATAGTCACTTTCGGGTTAAAATCGGCAGGGTGATCCACCTATTTAATAAATTGGTCAGAATTCCAAATCCGAATTCAACCAATTTATTAAACAGGTCAATCAGAGCCCAAATTTTTAGGTCAAGTCTGGCTCAAGTTGACAAGTCAAGTCATTTATCGACACTCCTACCTCCAATAAAGAAATTGCCTCTTAGACTTCGTTTGGGACTGCTTTCTTGTTGTTTTCAAAAGCAAATTTTAATTCAAATTTTCTAGTTAAAAAAATTATTCTAAAAAAATGCTTTAAAAAGTATCTAAAAATTTTGAATATGCTAAGAAAAAATAAGAATAATAATAAATATAATATTTTACAAAAAAAAAATATTTATGAATATTATATTGGCAGATGGAAGTATAGCATGACATGGTATGCATACACCTTTTTTTTTGGGAAATTTTGGGGCTTAGCCCGTATATTAAACCAAATGATTACAAGAAGAAAATCTAGCTACAAAGCAGCTAGCAAACAGTGAAAAAGAAATCAAACAAAACATCCAAAGGCAGAGAAACAAAATATGTCCCAAGAAGGCTCAGAAAAACAAAATTGGTACAGGAAATCTAAAATAAAACCAGCTGAACAGAATGTTCAACACCAATAGGGGCCCGAAAAACTTCCCGGTTGCCGTCGGAGTACCAGGCAGGATCAACAAAAGCAGCATCAGAGGCAGACGAAGGCCATCCAGGGAAGGGTACCAAATCATCATTGCCATGGGACATCAAAAATTATCTACCTGTTGGTAATATCTCCCAGAAAAATAGTTGGGGAAGGTGATTTGTAAGCTATCAACGTGTTTCCATTTGGAAACTTTAGCAGAAATAGCCTTGGAAATTTTGTGGCTGAGGGCAAAAACAGTGCTATGAATGCCACCAAACCTCCTATCATTCCTCTCTCTCCACAGAAAATAAACCAAACAGCAAATAGAGAGGTAGCAGAAATTTCTCTCAACAGCGCCAAAAACTTGAAAATCCTCAAAATATTCAAAAAGTTGCAGGATATTAGGCCTAAGAAGGAAACATCTCACTTCGGGAATCAGGGATTGTAAGACAGAGAAAGAGAATGGGCATTGGAAAAACATGTGGGAGGTGGATTCATCTTCAGTATGATAAAAGTAACAGTTAGAGTTAATATGGATCCTTCTAGTAGCTAAAACATCAGCAGTTTTAAGCCCCTCATTAATAGCTAACCAAGTGTAAGAAGAGTAACGGATGGCAAAATGTTTATGCCATATATATTTATGCCAAGGGACTTCAAAAATTTCCCCAAAAAGCTTCCTAGAGAAAGTTTTGAAATTAGGAACACCTTTCCCAGTCCAGGAAATCACATTGCCCCCCACCTGAATCGGAATAGCATTTAAAATCTGTTGCAATTGAGTAGGGACATTCCTCAAGTCCCAAATGCCATTAGCCACTAGATTGCAAACCAACATGTTAATCCGAAAACAATGCAGGTTAAGATTAGCCAAAGATTGCCCATTCACCCAAGGATCCCAAAGGAGAGACAGGGAGCAATCCAAAGCAGTAACATGGAATTTCAGAGAGTTCTTAATGGAATGAGCAGTAGAGCAAATAAGTTTCCAGTAATGAGAGGCCTTAGAACTAATGGGTTTAAAAGGAGAATCATATTTCCACTTGTACCAGCTATTAAGGGGGGTTTTAAATGAGTAGAATCTCCACAGGAATGTGCTAGCAAACCCAAAGTGCATGGATTTAATGTCAGGAATGCCAAGACCCCCCAAGCAATAAAGCATGGTAGTATTCTTCCATGATATCAGATGCAGTTTCTTCTCAGTAATGGACCCATGGTATAAGAATCTAGCACACATTCTATCAATGATTTTACAGTAATGGACCCATGGTAGTATTCTTTATGCATACACCTACTTCAGTATTTTATATTATTTTATATTATTTATTATTTTTATTAATTTTTTCCTCAGAATTGAAGGGCTTAGGCTGTTTATTATATTCCTGTTAACAATCTATAGGGATAGGTACCTCTTCTTATCGTATTGTTACGACTGATAAGCAAACTAATTAAAAATAATAATCATAAAGAGGAGCATTAATTATTGGAAATATAATATTAAAGTCTCGAAGAAAGTAAATTAAAATTATAAAATAGAACGAATTACCGAAAAATTGAATATTCTTATGAAATTTTTGGTATTATATGGGTCTTAAATTTATTCAATTTATTTTAGTATTTTTGTAATCTAAATTTGACTGATTTTTGTGCATTATCTTTAGGGGTGTCAATTCGGGTCAACGGGTCAGGTTCGGGTTAGACTCGTGTTGACACGACTGTAAACGGGTTGACCCGAATCAAACACGTTTAGTCAAACGGGTTAGAGATTTAACCCGAACCTGACCTACGAACCTAGTCTCATGCGTAGCCCCGTAGGAGTGTAGGCGTGCTCCCGCGCTCCGGCGACTCCCGCGTAGGAGTGCTCCCACGCTCCGGCGAACTCCCGCGTAGGCGTGCAGGATTGACGTCATAGGCCTAACGCGGATGGCTGGCATTGCAACGACGCGACATGACGCCGACGTCCCTCGAATCCCTCCCACGTGGGAAAAATAAAACGGGCAGAGGCGTATACAGGTCAACTCTGGTCAATTTCGGGTTATCGTGTTGACCCAGACTCAACCTGTTTTTTAAATTGGTTGAAAATTGAAACTCGAACCCAACCCGTTTATTAAACAGGTCAACCCAAACCCGAATTTTTCGGGTGGTGTTCGGGTCGGGTTAAAAATTGACACCCCTAATTATCTTTATCTCAATAAATGTAAAATTTTCTAAGACTCATTATGATCAAATTTTATATTATGTCTCATTTTTTTCATTTAATCTATTTATTTTTTTGCTCAATGTGCTCTCAAATATATGGGCTGAGATCATTATTTATGTTTAAAAGGAAAAAAAAAATGTCAATGTGCTCGTTAAATTCCTCTAATATACTTTAAGAGTAGTACAATATGTATCAATATTATACGAATCTCAAAGGAAATCTAAGAGCTTTGAGCCTCATTTTGCCCAAATTTTAGTGGATCAGAATATCCTAATACAAACTTTTAAGCTTAAAGTGGTATGCATGTAAATCTCCCAAAATAAATTCAAATTATACTCAATTAATTCCCAAAATATTTACCATTATGAGATCTAAAAATTACATATTTACCCACATGTTTTTTTATTAGTAAATTAATTAAATAATATTGTTCAATCAAATATAGTGAGAAGGAAAAAAATAAAAGAAATATAATATGTAAAATATAAAAATATAGTGGTCAATTCTTACATTTAGGGAAGTTGGCATTATTTGTTTGGAAGTTGTGAAAAGTTGTCGTAGTCAAGACTATCAGTTCTGCGTACCATAGTGGTAAATTAAAATAACACTGGGGGCAATTTGGTAGTTCCTCCGCAAAGTACCTAATTTCAGTGGCATGTATGTAATTTCCTCTATGGTCATGACTAATTTAACGATTTCACACACTATAAATACGTCTCGAGCCTTCCAACCCGCTGTCACCGTAGGGCCACCACCCCGCACCAGAAACCAGAAGCGAATTTCTTTCTCTCTCCACAGTGAGAGAGAGAGAGAGAGAGCGAATTCATCGCCGTCTCAATCGCCGTCAATTCAATGGAAGAAGAGAAGTCTCTGATCTCATCCATGGTCTCATCCGAACTCTACTCCCAAATGGCCCAAGGTTTTCTCTCTCTATATATCTGTTTCAGTCTTCTCTCTACGAAAATCGCCGCCTAATTTTGTTTCGGGATGCAGGTGAGCCGAAGGCGCGGAGGCGGAGGAAGAAGGCGAAGATTGTCGGCGATGAAGAGATGGATATTGTCTGCGAGGGAAAGAAGCGGCGGCTCAGTGATGATCAAGTGAGGTTTCTGGAGATGAACTTCGGTAAGGAGCGCAAGCTGGAATCCGGCCGGAAAGCTCATCTCGCCATTGAGCTCGGCCTCGATCCTAAGCAGGTCGCCGTCTGGTTCCAGAACAGACGAGCTCGCTGGAAGAGCAAGCAACTCGAGGATGAGTACGTTCGTCTCAGATCATCGCACGACTCCGTCTTAATAGAGAAATGCCGGCTCGAGAACGAGGTCAGTTTTTTCCCAGTCCCTCAATCTAAAACCCTAGCTAACCATGGTAGATCTTTCATCTACTCCGGTTTAATCCTGGGTTGCCATACTGATAAAGACTTTCAAAGTTGTTTTGAGGATTTGAACCTCGTCTACCTTGTTTCTGAATTTTATTATTATTATTTTGGATGTTCTAATTATTAATTGATCTGTATCGTCAAATTACGACTAAATTGAAAGTTATCAACAATCGTTTGATAATAATCAAATCTAATTTAAGCCATGTTAAAGAAGAAAAATAAATAAAATGAAATAATTGGAAATTATTTTTATTTGAAAAAAAATAATATATATATTTTAAAGAGTGAGTGAATAAATTTTAAATGAATTATAATTGAATAATGACAGGTCTTGATGCTTAAGGACAAGCTGGTTCAATCGGAGGAGGAGATCAAGAGATTAACCTCAGGCGGCGGCGGCGGCGGAGGCGGGGTAGGAGGAGGGACCGGCGAGGTGGCCGTCGCCGGGAGTCCGAGTTCTTCGATGACGACGGCGACGCATTTGGGGGAGTTTGGCATGGATGAGGGGGATGGAATGTATGCGACGGCGGCGTATGGGGACAGTTACTACTACAAGTACATGATGGAGTTGGGCTATCTGTATTGAATGTGATATCTAAAATTAGCGTGGTAATTAAGATGTGATTAATGTGTGATTTATGTTAATAAGTTGGATTAACTGAGTTTAGAATAGCTTCTCTTGCCGAAAGAATTTGACAAGTGATAACACCGAGCTAGGCGGATGGTATCGTAAACTATTTCTATTATTAGGAAGATTAACTTGTAATTAATGTAATTAATGCTTTAATTTCCTCTTCTTCCCTTAATTACTTTTAAGTTTCAGGCTAACAGTGGCGAGCTCATTATAAAGATCATAGATGCGTTTAAATTTATAATTAAAATTAAAAAAAAAAAAAAAAGGTAATAAGAATCCGGAGATGATGACGATAACCTGACATGATGGATATGAACTGAACCTTCATCTGCAGGGGAAATAAAGTGAAATATAATAAGGAAGAGTATTCAGAAGATTAATTAATCAAGGAAATATCTGTGTATAATAATATTTTAAGTGTCGAAAAATATCATAACGAATATAGAATTTTGAAGCATAATGTAAATAACATTTTCATGCATTATAAAAATAGAATTTGTATATACCATTGAATATATCCGTTGAGTAAAAAGGGAGCAATTAATAGACTGTAAGAGGAATAAGTGATAAATAGAGACTGAATAAATGAAACCATCTATGATACTATTTTTTACTTCTCTTCATCTTTTTTGTTATATATATATCAATGTATTGTTTGTATGTGACACCATTGGTTGTTATTCAGAAAGTTGTTCGGTTACCATTTTTGTTCACTGTATTTGTTACGTGTGTTTTCTTTAATAAGAATCATAAGTTGCTTGAGAGAGAGAGAGAGAGAGAGAGAGAGAGAGGAGAGAGAGAGAGAGAGAGTAATTCAATTGTGGTAAGGCTTGCTTGGATTAGGATTTAAATTAATAAGACTGATTCAGTTTTAACATTCTTAATGAAATACGAATTATACTTCATTTGAGACAGTTTTGGGCTTTTTTTTTTTTGTTAATTTAAAAAAAAAAATTGTGAAAGCTGTTTTTACAACATCATAAACAACATTAAGCTTTTATCCCATTAGGTAGGTTTGGCTACATGAATTCTTTTTTTTTATTGTGTTTTATTAAGAGTCAAATTCTCATTTAAATCTAATAAAAAAGGTCGTTTCTAATATTTTTTATATCAAAAAATTTTTTTTTTTAGATCTACCTCTACCTTTCTTATCATAAGCCAAATCTAATATACCTACTCTCAAAATTGAGTCATCAGAAGGAACTTTTATTAGGTCAGGACACCTGACGTAGCTCTACATCCGAACGTCAATAAAATATCGTCACGTGCTCTTACTCTTTACCGTGCGGCTCGACGACACGGCCTGGCCCGGAACCCAGTATTGCTATTTATTAGCTGATTTGTGCAGACCAGGGTATTGCTCGGTAACGAGGAATACCATTATGTCAAGACCAATACCTAGCAATACCGAGCAATACCTCAATTTTTCTAGGTATTGCTCGGTATTGGTCTTGAAAGAGCGATATTTCTCGTTATTGTCAAGCAATACCGAGTAATACCTAGCAATACACGAACATAGCAATACCGGGTTTCGGTCCGAGTCAGGTTGTCGGGCCACGCGGTAAAGAGTAAGAGCACGTGGCGACATTTTTTTGACGTCTGGATTTGGAGCTACGTCAGGTGTCCTAACCTAATAAAAGTTCCATCAGAAGGCGATGTGACCAATCATCTAAGGTGACTCTCTCTATTCTTATCTTCCACTGGAGCTACTCCAATCTTTTCATGTATATGCTCATTTCGTATCATGTCTCTAAGAGTAAACTCACTCTTCTCTTTAACACTTAATTTAATATTATGCTTCTCTTTTAATGACCAACATTCTACATCATAATAAAGCATTACAGATCTCACCACCATTTTTAAGAATTTTCTCTTAAATTTGAAAGAGGCTTTTCTATCACACGACAAACCTGATACATTCTTCCACTTCAACTGCCCAACTTGAATTCTGCTAATAATAGCCCCATCTATTTCACCATCACTCTAAAAGCTATTTTTCAAATATAGTAAAATAAATTAAATAATACATCCAACTTGAATTATGTTGATAATTTGGCTTGACATTATCAAATAAATTAAAATACATACAATCAAATTTATATAAAGAACTAATCAAATTAATTATTAAAGCCATTTATATTATGGATGAATCACAGCATGTGGCCATGTCCTTTTCCTCCCTAATTTTTGTTACAAACCTGTCTTTTATGGCTCCATAGCAAAGCAAATAAGGATGTTGGCCATGACAAGAAATAGATATTCTCTACACCTAACACTGGTTGGAATTGTAGATTTTAGGGTGTGTGATGAAGACTTCTCAAGACAATTCCAAAACAAAAGGCTAAGGATATGTATCCTTCATCCTGATTGTTGTCACCAATGGAGCCCATGTGGATAGGAGTGTCAATTTTTGACACGACCCGAAACCGACCCGAAAAAATTCGGGTTCGGGTCAACCCGAACCTGAAACGAGTCGGGTTCGGGTTCAACAAATCAACCTGTTTTAAAAATCGGGTCAGGTTCGGGTTGACCTAGCAACCCGAAATTGACACGAAAACTCATTTTTGACCCGAAAATCCCAGATTGACACTTTTTTTACCCGAAAATCTGAGATTGACCCGATTTTTTACCCGAAAACTAGCAATTTTGGGTCAACCCCAGGTCATTCGTGTCGTGTCAGGTCGGGTTGACCCAGACCCGAATCAGGTCGAGTTCAGGTCCAGAAACCTGACCTATTTTTTTAAAAACGGGTCAGGTTCGGGTTGACCCGAATAGTGCCAGGTCAATTCCGGATTCGACCTGAACCCGACCCGTTGACCCGAATTGACACCCCTACATGTGGATATCATAATTGATAAATTAAGAAAAAAATAGTAATAATAATAATAATAATACTTGTATTTTTTATGAACTATCTCCATCGTTCGTTAGTACCCATTGTTAGTTCACCCATACTCTAAAATTAAGCTTAGTGCAATCAAACACGTACAATTAACTTCGTGAATTTATTTTGCAAACAATCATCAAAGTCAAGAAATCAAAATACATTTTTATTTGATTTATACTTAATTTGAAGTACACATTGTAGACTCCCGTATGACATTTTAATATGTTTAACAAGTAGTTGGCAGATCCTAATTAAAAAGTGAACTCATACCTCGTGGACCTTGGCAACAACGAATCTCTCAAGGTTCATCAATACCTAATTTGGTGGAATAGTTAGAGAGGAGCCACCTGTAAAACTCCCTTAAGTAAAAAAAGTTAACTCTTAAACATCGAGGTACTTTTTGTTGTAATGGCTGAAATTTTCGTTAGAAACTCCAAAGTTAAGCTTCCTCATCGCATGGCAATTATAAAATGAGTGACCTACTGGGAAGTTACACCAACATGACAAAACCGTGAGGCTCTTAAACCAAAGAGGACAATATCTCGATAGTTAAGATCGAGTTTGGGTTGTCACACCACCTCCCACATGAAAGCCTAGGGTACGCACAAAACAACTTAGCGAGCACTTGCCCTCCTAGTGAGAAGCATGCATCGAATACATTCATATATAACCTTCAAATACTTTCATAAACCGTTATTTAGAGAAATTACAGCCAACTAAGTTGAAAAAAAAAAACCATTGATATGAATTGAAGTGGTGAGGAATCCTCCAAATGTTTGCCACAAATAAGAGACAAATGGACTCATTATCCTCAACTATATGATGATGCCAAATGTCTTTGGCTCTGTTTCACATGATGGTGACTTTGTCCTTTTTCATCTAAAGCAGCTAAAAACTCCTTTGGCCACACCTTTCCCTTTCTGATGAAGTGCTAACTGTTCTTTTTTCTCTCTCAGACCTAAAGAGAGCAAAAGCTTTTGGTTGTGTACAGTAAGGGACACATGAAATTCCCAAAGGTTGGAGGAGAAGCCTTTGAACCTGGACTATTTTTTTCCTGAACAAGGCCAGGAAAGCTGAGTAAGGCAAAAGCTTACATCAATAGTCCTAATCTCTCCAATAGATATCAGAAGAAAGGTTGAACAAGAAAATTTATATATAAAAAAAGAAGAAGGAAAGATATAGTGACATGATGACTCAACCAGTGATTGATTCTTCTGTTCAATAATGAAGAGGAGAACAAAGAAACACTCAGCACACTCTTCTTGACTTTTAAGGAGATGTGAAGTCTATTTTTTTGTCAATCATTTTGATATTAAAGTTTGGATAAGATTTGATTTTGCAATTTTTTTTTTAGTTGATGGTTGTGAAAATCAAGTTCTTATTATTTGCATCTAAACTCAGTAAAAAGTGAAAAAATCAATTATTTCAAGGTAACAATCAGTATACTTCTTCAATCAAATGTAAAAGTGAAGGTGCGAAAGAAACCGAGACCAATTCCTTAAAATAGATGATTATGGTTTTGTTTGAGACAGATTTCTTATTACTTCTTAAAGCAGTTTTCTAGTACAAAAATTGTTTTAATAAGCTGTAAAAAAGTTGTCCCAAGCGAAACATAAATCTGCTATGATGAATTAAAGTAATATATTTTATAATTTATTGCTCATCATCTTAGAAAATAGAGTAAAGGCGAAGGCCCGAGAGAGGTGGCTTGTGGAGTGATTGGAGGGCAATAACTATCCTAATTGGAGGGCAAATGAGATGGTCCAACATAAGAAGCAACAAGCTTTTCCTATTTGGATTGATTGTAATTAGTGGAGGAATTATGCTCAAAATTAAATGAGAAATAAGAGAGAGAATATAAAGCTTTCCAAACGCAGCTTATTTTGACCTATTGATTGAGAACTTCGACTATCAATTAAAACTTCATTTAGGAAGGCTTTCTTAATGCTTCTTAAAACAATTTTTAAGTACAAAATTTTAATTTTTATACTAAAAAATTGCTTTGCGTATAATAAAAAAATCATCTCAAACGAAACCTAAGAGATCTACAGACAGAGGGCCAAAAAAAAATTAGTTTTTAATGATCCATTAAAGCTAAAAGGAATGTTCATTGTATTATGGAACAATGGAAGAATTTTTGGCATAACTTATCTATATTGAATGCCATTGTTTGCTGAAAACATTCTATTAGATTTTCAATGGAGTTTAAGTGTGCAACAAAGATTACATTTAAAGCAAGCTGTAACATTATTCCACACGCCATTCTTTCAAAAACCATACATACTGAAGACTTTGGCCATACTCTCTACTCACTTTAAATGCCTTGCTTCAAGGTTTAGAATTCTTCTATTACTGTTCTTTATATTAGAGTTAGTTTAAGGAAAAACTATTTTGTGCGAACACCGGATACTGTTCAGAGATGAATCAAAGCACGCACTATCACTTTTTGCTATGTATAAGTCGTTTTGCTATGTATAACGACTGTATACCCGCTGTGTACCAGATGACGTGGCATGCTATGATTCGCCTCTGAACAATCCAATGTAAGCATAG
Organism: Dendrobium huoshanense; assembly: GCA_016618105.1. NCBI lineage: Eukaryota > Viridiplantae > Streptophyta > Magnoliopsida > Asparagales > Orchidaceae > Dendrobium > Dendrobium huoshanense. Next base: position 5,170,194 of record CM028342.1, on the reverse strand, counting down.
AATAATTTCTCTAATTTGAGGCTTCATTTGAGACAATTTTATTCTTGTTTTCTATAATAATTTTGCAGCACAAAAAATTTTTGAATTAAAAACTTTTGTATTAAAAAATTATTTCAAAAAATAATAAGAAAATTATTCAAAACTAAGCCTAAATTTATCTCACCAAAAAAAAAACCTAATCAATCTTCAAATTCATATAGCGAATTCCACATAATGAGATGAAAATTAATTAATGTTATTATTTTTTTTTTATTTTTAAAAAAGAGATTATCATCTAATATTTATTTTTGAAAAATAAGAGCTCTAATTTATACAATCAAAGAAAGAAATCTTATGATACACGCATAAATTTTATTTTATTTTTCATACAATCGAAGCTGCTTGCGATAATCATTTTATATCACATAAAAACACACAAATCTAATTTGATAAATCAGATTGATCTCCATGGCCTTAAAACTCGCTGATTGAATTGAAATGATCCCACGCTTCCTGTGATAAAGCAAATAAATGGCTCAGAAGAAAAGAAAATACTCAGAATAAAAAAAATATATTTAGGTTTTATTTGGGACAACTTTTTCATGCTTTTCAAAGCAATTTTTTAGTACAAAAATTTTACAAAAACTGTTTTTGAAAGCAGTAAAAAAAGTTGCTCCAAACGAAACTTTAATTGGTTTAAGTAATTCAATTGTCTCGGATTCAGAGAACTTTGATGTTTTACTAAAGCCCGTAATTTTCTACTTCAATCTAGTGTTTTTTTTTTTGAATGGGGTATCCACCAGTTGCCACCTCCGAAAGGGCGTTTGGCGGCATGACTAATCCTCAGTTGACCTAGAAAAGGCACCCACTCCAAAAACCTCATAGCCCGCATTTGATTGGGCCCCACTTAAGAGGCTTTGCTGTTGGAGGGGAATCGAGCACGGGTTGGGGGTTCCCAACCGTACTTGCCCACCAATCAAACTAAGCATCGGTGGGTTAATCTAGTTTTTGATCCTCAAATAGATACATAGGATGAATAAACAGACAAGTCTAGTGCTAGCTCAGATCACACATACTACATGCATCATTAAACATTCAATATAAAATGACGAAGGGATTTGATGTTGTTGCTAGTTTTAATTGTAGCTACCCACAAGAACAAAAGAGCATTTCCATTAAAATGATCCTTCTTGGATGTTAAGAACAAATTATATATATGGCAGAGGGTAATTATGAGATGGCAAAGTACCTGCAAAATGTCAAAAACCTTTTCTGCGATATACTTTTGGTTGGATGAAGCGCCCTTTTGCTGAAGTTTATCTGGGTGAAGGCACAGCAACGCCCTTTGGTATGCTTTCTTCACTGATGGTCCTTCTATTATATTAACCAGTGGAACCTGTTTCCATCCACTCTCTGGCCAAAGAATCTAAAGAACAAAAAATAAGAAAAAAAACATAAATAATTGGCCAATTTCAGGTGTATAGGTGCTGTTGCACTGCAAATATATGGAGGTTTTAGAGCTTTTATGTACTAATAGTGCTGGTACAGAGAGAGCTCTAACTTGAGTTGTTGAACCTATTTTGATATGACAAAGATAGAGTGAAACTCCATTGGGAAACAACCATGCTAGACCATTTAAGGATTTCTTCATTTTGCAGAGCATCATAGCTTTATTAAGGTGTGTTGCTTTACTCCTTCAGGCTAGGATAGTTCTTGAAGGGAGTACGAATTGAATTTTATTCAAACTTTGTCTGGGAACTCTCGAAATTAATGATTGTCAAGATTTGATTAGCCTAATACTTCTTTAGTATGAATGGGAGCACTGCCAATAGTTATCTCGACAGATCAGGGAAAATCTAGTTATTATTGTTGCGTCCAGGAATATTTGCGGCGGTAGAGAGATATAAAGTTTAGCGTCCAAGCATCACATGCAAATTCAGTACACAAACAAGAAGAAAAGGTGGGTGTATCAATCACGGGAGATACTATAATTTTTACGTTGAAACCTCTAAAAAAGGAGAAAAACCACAGGACTAAAACCCTTAAAAGAGAATAAATAAGGGAAGGTGGGGGACTAACGTAGGCAACAGGGCTGTGTTGCAGGTACATATGACAAGCTTTTCCAGCCATATTCAGGTGAATGTATGTAGGTTACCTGACTTTCAACTTGTATTCACGCAACTTATATGCATTAGCCCATTGGAAAAGGACACGAGGAAGTTTATGTATCTTATTAGATGCAAATAAGGTGCAGTACAGGGAGTGGTGAACTAGAAAGCTTCGTGTAATGCTTGACATGCCGCCTTGCCTTGAGATTGCAAACTAAGACTTCATTTGGGACGGCTTTCTTCCTACTTCTTAAAGCAGCTTTCTAGTTCAAAATTTTAATTTTTGAACTAGAAAGCAGCTTTAAGAAGTAGGAAGAAAGACGTCCCAAACGAAGCCAAAATTTGTTCGTTGCAATCCCTGTTCCTCCAACACTTTTAATGAAATTTTTTAAACTGTCAACAACTTACGCAAAAAAGAACATGAGAAATTCAGTCACATCACTAACAATTTAATTATGAAAGTATCGCCTAAATGTAATAGTGAAGCACTAAAATTAAGCCTTTAACATCATCGATTGGAAAGCCAAAGAATAGAATTGGCAGAAGAACAAGGAAACAGTAAACGCGCTAAGCTAACTGCCTATGGCTTATGTGGGTTCTACAATGATTCACGATAAATCAACATAAATTTCATGGTATCGCGGAAGTTATGCTCCGATATGCAACGAAGCAATTCTCGCAGAGCAAAGATGGCTACTTTATTAATAAATTCATAACACTATCCAGACTTGTGAGCTCTTTTCAAACAAATCTAAGCAACATAACCATAACCATGTTGGTGTGGAACCGGTGACGAAACCTCCGATCGATCCTGCAACTGAAGACCACAAAGGCAAAACAGCAATGGCAATAGAACAGTAAACTGATATTGATAATAGAATAGCTGGTTTTCATCCTCCTACATTGGCTTAATATTCTATCAGCTAAAACAAGAAAAGGGCATTAACGTAATAACTAGAAAAGCAATAATTAAAAGTGTTGAGGCACATTGTCTCTGGCAAAACCGTTGGAGAGCATCAGGTGAAGTGGCCACGCTGGCAAGGCCGTTGGAGGCCGTTCTGGTGTGCCACTTCATACGCCTGGTAAATAATACCACATCAGGTGCCACCAACTGCAGAAATTTTAGGTTCTACCTGAATATGTGGGTCACCTATCTCATCAGGTGGATGGTAAGGAAAGATATTAGCGACATTGAAGGTATTGGAGGTGCGCATCGTATCTGGTAATCCAACGACATAGGCATTGTCGTTTATACGCCGGAGAATGGGTACCGGACCGAACTTGCGTGGACTTAATTTGGAGTGAGCTCCAACAGAAAATCGATCCTTACTGAGCCGAATAAGTACCAGGTCCCCAGGTTGAAATGAGACATGTCTCCGGTGAGTATCAGCAGCCTTCTTATACGAAGAGTTGGAAGAAATAAGTTTCAGGCAGTCGTCTTCTAGGACCGACTGGCAGTGATCGGTCAAAGCAGCAGCATATTTGTTGGCACATTTCGGTAGAATGGCTATATCAAATAGGTGATTTGGGGCCTTGGTATAAACAATAGCGAACGGGCTTTGTTCGGTTGAGCGATTAGGCATAGAGTTAAAGGCGAACTCTGCCTGGCTAAGCGCATTTTCCCACTGCTTCGGCTGACTTTGTACCAAGCATCGCAGCATGTTACCAAGGGTGCGGTTTATGACTTCGGTCTGGCCATCGGACTGGGGGTGATAAGCAGAGCTAAGGTTTAGCGAGGTGTGAAGACGTTTCCACAGTTCGCGCCAGAAATGGCTCACAAATTTGACGTCTCGATCGGATGTAATGCTCCTCGGCAGACCGTGTAAGCGCACAATTTCGTTAAAAAACAAGCGCGCTATGTTGACAGCATCAAGAGTTTTCTTGCAGGCCACAAAGTGAGTCATTTTCGAAAAACGATCAACAACGATCATGATAGAGTCAGCTCCTCTTTGTGTCCGAGGTAAGCCCAATACAAAATCAATGCTAATATCCTCCCAAATCGAATCAGGAACGGGTAGAGGTGTATAGAGGACTGTGTTTTGTTTAGTACCTTTGAATTCTTGGCAGATAGCGCACCGTTCAATGAACCGGGAGACGTCACGGTGAAGTTTCGGCCAAAAAAATCTTGCCTTGAGCTGCTGCACCGTTTTTTCTCGGCCGAGATGAGCTGCCAATCCCCCAGCGTGTGCTTCTTTCACAAGTTGTTGTCGATATGAGAATTCTGGTATGCATAGAACATTACCCTTGAATAGATAGCCATGTCTGAGTGAATACTTTGTAACTGGCTGCATTGCAAGACACTGTTTCCAGATAAAAGAGAAGTCAGGATCTTCGGCATAGAGTTCCTTGAGACATTCGAGACCAGTGAGTTCTGTCTGGAGCTGTGTTACCAATGCAGTTCGTCTACTAAGTGCATCGGCTACTCTATTTTGATTACCGGACTTGTGTTTTAAGACGAACGTGAACTTCTGAAGGAAGAGAATCCACCGGGCGTGCATTCGATTAATCGTTTTTTGGCTATTAAGGAATTGTAGTGCCTTATGATCACTACTCAAGATAAAGTCCTGATGCAACAGGTAATGCTCCCAATGCTTAAGAGCACGAACGACCGCATAGAGCTCTTGCTCGTAAACAATCCACTTCTGCCTGGTGGTACTAAGCTTTTAGCTAAAAAATTCTACGGGGCATTCAGACTGAGAAAAAACTGCGCCAATGCCGACCGTAGATGCATCCGTGTCGACTTGAAAAGGCAGATCGAAGTTGGGTAGGGTCAGAACAGGGGCTGCACATAATGACTGTTTCATTGTATCCCAGCTTCTTTGACGCTCTTCATTCCAAGAGAACTGCTTAGCTTTTAAACAGTCGGTGATAGGAGCCATGATGATACTAAAACCACGGATGAATCGTCTATAAAAATTGGCGAGACCGTGGAAGCTCCGGACGTCAAACAGACTGCGAGGAATCGGCCAATCTCGAATAGCCGCGATCTTACTGGGATCGGTCGCCACTCCATCTACAGAAACGATAAATCCCAAGAAGTAGACTCGCTCCATTGCAAATTCACACTTGGACGAGTTCAGATAGAGTTGATGGGATTGCAACGTCTGTAGCACCTTAGTAAGGTGCTTAATATGCTCTTCGAACGATGGGCTGTAGATCAAGATATCATCGAAATAAACAACACAAAAATGATTAAGATGTTCCTTGAGTACCTCGTTCATTAATCGCATGAATGTGGCCGGTGCGTTGCATAGCCCAAATGGCATGACTCGCCATTCAAACAATCCTTGCTTCGTCTTGAATGCAGTCTTCCATTCATCTCCTGGACGAATGCGTATTTGATGGTATCCACTGCGGAGGTCGAGCTTGGAGAAGAATTTGGATCCTGCTAGCTTATCCAGCATCTCCTCAATGCGGGGTACGGGAAAACGGAATTTGGTAGTGATCTTGTTGATAGCCCTGCAGTCTATACACATTCGTCATTTGTTATCTTTCTTTGGAACGAGCAGTGTCGGGACAGCGCAGGGACTGAGACTGGGCTGGATTAGCTTTTGTTTTAATAAATTCTCAACCATGTCTTGCAGTATTTCATGCTCTTTAGGACTCATCCTATAGTGTGGAAGATTGGGTAAGTTAGCACCGGGTGCCAAGTCAATTTGATGTTGAATCATTCGCATTGGCGGCAACTCAGACGGTAAGTCTGAGGGCATAACATCACGGAATTCCTGCAGCAATTTTAGAATTTCGGGTGACTGGACTGTCTGCGGAAGATCTGAAGGACTATCTATAGTCACCAATGCATATATACAAGCAGGCTGCTCCGACATAAAAACAGGTCCCGACACAATGTTAAGAACGGCCTTGTTTTTTCCGGTGTTGTCAAGGGAACCAGGGGTGTGTGGTAGGAGCCAGTTTTCTGCCCTTCCATTCAAAAGAATAGGTGTTCTGGCGACAGTCATAGACAGCACCATTGTCATACTGCCAGGGACGGCCTAAAATGATATGACAAACATCCATATCGATAACATCAAAAAGAACCTCGCAGGTATAATTCTTGCCAATAGAAAAGTTAACTCTGCACATGTCCACAATGGAAATCTCTACTCCTTTCTTAACCCAACTAATTTTATAAGGTTGGGGATTTTTTGTGGTTTTGAGTTGGAGGGCTTGTACCAAGGAGTGAGAAACTACATTTTCGGTGCACCAGTTATCAATCAAGAGTTCGCAAACTCTTCCGCCGATGGTGCATCGAGTGCGGAAAATGGCATTTCGTTGGGATGAGATAGGCTGTCGAGGTGTCAATAGTAATCTTTCCAAAATACAAATAAAAGCTTCTCCATCATCAGGTGCAAGTTCTTCTATACTATCATCAAAATCTGCTACAACCTGGTCTTCAGGATCCTCATTGTCGCCTTCAACTATTTGAAGTTGTGGTCTCGTTGGGCACTCATTAGACTTGTGCCCGGGCTGGAAACAACGAAAACATTTCAGGATTGTGGGCTTAGCATATGGGTTATCTCGTGGTGGTTGGCGAGGTTTGAATGGGCGGTATTGGTGCCCATTGGAATTCCGGGAGGTGTAAATTTATTAGGGACATAGCTGCAGGAATCACCGGACTGTTCAGAAGGTGGCCGCCAATTTGAGTATGACTTGGAATGTTTTGACAGTTGCAACTCAGCTTTGAGTGCAAAATTCACCGCCTGTGAGAGCGTCCACAAGGAATTGAGCTGTAGTTTGTCTTGCACAGAGTCCCTCAGCCCTCCCGTATACCTGGCAACGAGCTGGTTCTCCGATTCCCGTAGGTTGTTACGTGCACTCAATTTGTAAAACTCTTCGGTATAGTCACTGACAGTGCGCGTACCTTGAGTGCAATGTTGATACTGGTGGAAGAGCATCTACTCATAATCTGTTGGAAGGAAGTGACCCCTCATTAACTGTTTCATTCGGTACCAATTTCGAACAGCTCCCCGACCTTCTCGCTGTCTATTTTGTTGCAATTGCATCCACCAAGCACTGGCTCCCCCTTTCAATCGGCACGCAACGTACTTAACCTGTTTTTCCGGTGGAATCTCCATGTAATCGAAAAACGTTTCGACGGCTCTCTCCCAATCCAGATAGTCCTCAATGTGGAGACGTCCTTCAAAAAAAAGGAAAGTCAATTTTCACGCGAAACTCACCTTGGTGCATAGGCACTCGATCCCGCATTCGTCTGGCTCCCAGACGTTCACCGTATGTTCGTTCTTCCTGTTCGAGCATTTCTGCTCCCGTCTGCATTCCATCATCATCCTCTGAATCCGAGTAATCGGGATATACAGTAGGAAGCCCTCGCGGCGTCCGCTCGGCGCACGTCCCCATCGCACCGGCGAGGTATCTTCGCGTCCGAACCTTCGGCCTCCGGTGGGTACACCACCGTTCTGCTTCAGCTCCTGGAAATCCCTATTTGTTTCCAATGCGAATCGCCGGAACTTGGTAGCAAGCTCCGTCAACTCCTTAGAGATGTTGTTCACAGCAGTCCGCAAGTCATCCTGGCTCCGATCTTCGTCAGGAGCTACTCTCGGCCATCCCAGCGTCGGTCTCGACGGATCTGATACTTGTTGGTGTGGAACCGGTGATGAAACCTCCGATCGATCCTGCAACTGAAGACCACAAAGGCAAAACAGCAATGGCAATAGAACAATAAATTGATATTGATAATAGAATAGCTAGTTTTCCTCCTCCTACATTGGCTTAATATTCTATCAGCTAAAACAAGAAAAGGGCATTAACGTAATAACTAGAAAAGCAATAATTAAAAGTGTTGAGGCACATTGTCTCTGGCAAAATCGTTGGAGAGCATTAGGTGAAGTGGCCACGCTGGCAAGGCCGTTGGAGGCGTTCTGGTATGCCACTTCATACGCCTGGTAAATGATACCACATCACATGTGGGTTACAAAACTTCGCACCCTTACCTCTCACGGGGAGATTTTAAGTGGTTACGAGTCAAATTTTCATGAAACAGTTAGATTGAAGATAGAGATTTCACCAATAATTTGCGACTTTATTACTTGGTTCTAGGTTTGCTATGGATTCATGCTATGTATGTCTGCTATGGAAGCTATACATTTATTGAGAGGTTTGATGGAGAAGTATAGAGAGAATAAGGAGGATCTACATATGATTTTTATTGATTTAGATAAAGCATATGTTAAAGTTCCAAGAGAAGTTATATGGAGAGTTCTACATAAGAAAGTGGTTAATAATGCTTATATTCAAGTCATTAAGGATATGTATGCAGGAGCTATTACTTGTGTTTAAACACAAGGTGGTTTGACCATGTCTTTTCCTATTTCAGTTGGATTACATCAGGGATCAATTTTAAGCCCATATTTTTTTGTTTTAGTCATGGATGTTCTCACAGCGTGGACAAGGAGGGATCACAAACAGGTAGGTGAGCTTTTCTTTTCTTTTCTTTTCTTTTTCTTGTTAAACAAGTCAACAAATCAAGCAAAAGATAATTCATATATTTTCTAACAATGCAACCATTGTTTCTCTCCATTACTTCTAACCTTCACCAAATAATTTTACCAATTTAGCAGTTCAAAATATATGCATGACAAAAAGGCCAGTGACACCAATGGTTAACAGAAATTGCAAACAAAAAAGTGAACACCATCATAAGTGTTATTGCATTCGACATTTGACAAAAGGAGAAATTTCTGATTTTTGAAATTATTAGACTCAGGCTTTGAATTTGCTGCACAAGAAACTTCCCATAAACAAGTTCATTTGTTATGCACAGCTATAAAGAGTGAGATGTATTGTACAACTGTTACAACAAAAGGAGAAATCATTTTAGTTGTTGATAACAAAGGTAGGCTTACTAGTTGTAAGGTTGAGAGCAGTGATCTAATATTTCCTTCTTTCCCTCTTGACCACTGCCGTATCTTAGCATCCAAGTTCTGCGCCAAAGAGGATAAATACAAGTCATTGCAAAAACACTTTATCAAACAGAAATCATATAGGTAGAGTATAGGCAAGAGAACTGTCACTTTAACCTGATCTTGTTGTGGACTATGTTGTGCCGGTTCAGGCAGGTTTACCAGCAACTGTTGTACCTGCGCATTAGGAAAACACGTTCATATACTACAAAGGCTAATCCATAAGACAATGAGACAGTCGTACGGGATTGTGATGAATTATGTAACTTTTCTGTGCAAATTTTTGTCAACCAACTATTAATAACACATATTTTTGTCAACCAACTATTAATAACACATAGTGAGTAAATTGAGGAGTATCTTACAGTCATTTGCATTAGGTTAGTTGTATATCTCATGTTACTATTCCACTTCTGTATTATGGATCAACATTGGGTTATACTACGATGCAGATTGATCAAGGTTCGAGGCTTCGCTTTAATACAAATTTTGAAATTTTGTTTCTTTATTTTATTGGATGGAACAAATAAAAGGTTTTTCACAAATTCTGGAATCGTGAAGCTTTTATTATGTGATCTCAAAAAACTGATTGCGTGAGGCTAATAAGCCTTTATATTTATTGAAGGATTCATAAACTATCTCAACTAAAGCTCTCTCACCCTGCATCAATTTGGAATACCAAAACACTGGATGCAATTGAATTTACTAATTATACTAATTGTCAAGAAGGGAAGGTTACATTTAAATACTTGTGATTATTTTGGATAAACTAGAAGCTTAGTTTAAATAGATGAAAGACTAAACCAAAATATAATACACAAAATCGATTTAGTCAACCACTGAACCCAAACGTCAAAAGAATGCATTAAGGGAGAAAATCAAATACGTTTGTTTGAATAAAATAGATTCATACTTGGTCAAGCATAAATTCTAACAGTACACAAAAATCAAGGAGCCTCAAAAGACTGAACCAAAGTCCAACACATCTCAATTTGCTTGATTTTGTGCCCAGATGGCTCCAAATTGGATCAATCAACCTCAACACAATCTTTGTTGTGTCTGACAGTTCAATAATGTTTAATCAAGCAAATTGAATCCCACGGCCCTACAAGTTAAAAATTGGACTTCCCTGACTGGTTCTCTTCCGTAATCAGGTGTACAGTTTCATGAGGAAGGGCTTACGGATAGCACCCATGGAATAAATGTTGTCCATTTCCAAAAGATTGGAGTAGCTCCAGTGGAAGATAAGATTAGAGAGAGTCGCTTTAGATGGTTTGGTCACATAAAACAGCGGCCTTCCGATGACCCGGTTAGGAAAGTAGATATTAGATTTGACTTATGCTAAGAGAAGTAGAGATAGACCTAAAAAGGCTTGGTTAGAAAATATTAGAAATGACCTTTCTTTATTAGATTTAAATGAGAATTTAACTGTTAATAGGACACAATGGAGAAAAAGAATTCATGTAGCTGACTCCACATAGTGGGATAAAGGCTTGACGTTGTTGTTGTTATTTTGTATCGCCAAATATCAACAAACTAACACTGACGGCGGAAATTGCCATCAAAGAGTTCGTTAGTGGCTTCTTTCCCCACAAATATACATTCATTTGGTCACAATAATACCCAAATATTTAGATCTTTGAATTAGTGTGTCATTTACACTTTAACTCGTCGCAAACCATTTTTGCATGAAATGTTCCGACAAAGATGAAGCACAATACTTGTTGCATGCCACAACATCATGGTGACAGAAAGAGAGTTTAACGTCTTACTTAGGTACAAAAATTCAGTACACATATAAAGATAAATGATTTGTTGTAAGAGAAACTAGAAATTTTACACGAAAAATCCGTGATAGGGAAAAAACATGGGATCTAACCCAATTGAAATGATTCTACAAATATTTTTCATCAATTACAAATGATGTCATTTCCTATTATTAGAGAAGTTGTTAATAAAATATAGTAGACATAACGTACAAAATATATTTCATGGAAGAAGTTAAAAGGGCCCTTTACCATGGAAGATATTGTTTGCTATTTGTTTTGGTCTTTACCCCTTGAGGAAGGGAGACAGAGACCAAAATATACAACATAAATATTTATGCTAACATTGAGAGTCAAAGTTAGTGTTGATGGCTTGCTTCGATGGTAGCCATGCAACAATGGTTGAAGGGCCATAGTCAGGCAACAAAAGATCAAAGCTCGTATGCGGTCGACTATAGTTAAACGATTGTAGTCAGGTGACAGAGCTTAAAGGTTCGTGGTCAGGCACATGGTTTAAAATTGCGCAATAAAAGGTGCGCCTTGAGGCGCGCCTCAGCTCAATATGGTCCCTTTAAGCCTCAAAGCCCACGTAATAAGTTCAGTTTATGACGCTTACGCCTCAAGTTTACTGAGGCGCGCTATAAGGCGCTCATCGCCTCACATATTTAAGGTGTCGCATCTAAAAAAATTAACCTAA